>JAODOY010048237.1:0-19066 GCA_025399855.1 Forbesichthys papilliferus | reverse complement strand
ATAATTTTAATGGTAGATTAATTTGAACAGTGAGAGTCAGAATATCAACAGAAAATATCAGAAAAGTGCATGTCAAATGTCCCAGGTGGCTTTTTATACAGGTGGTAAAATGAGATTAGAGAACACTCTTAATCGGAGTGCTCCTAAACTTGTTACCTGTATAAAAGACACCTGTCCACAGAAGCAATCAATCAGTCAACCAGATTCTAATCTCTCCACCATGGCCAAGACCAAAGAGCTATCCAAGGATGTTGGGGACAAGATTTTAGGCTTACACAAGGCTGGAATTGGCTAGAATACCATTGCCAAGCAGCTTGGTAAGAAGGAACAGTTGGTGCAGTTATTCGCAAATGGAGGAAACACAAAATAACTCAATCTCCCTCTGTCTGGGACTCAATGCAAGATCTCACCTCGTGGAGTTGCAATGATTATGAGAACGGTGAGGAATCAGCCCAGAACTACACGGGAGGATCTTGTCAATGATCTCAAGGCAGCTGAGACCATGGTCACCAAGAAAACAATTGGTAACACACTATGCCGTAAAGGACTGAAATCCTGTAGCGCCTGTAAATCCCCTTGCTCAAAATAGCACGTGTACAGGCCCATCTGCATTTTGCCAATGAACATCTGAATGATTCAGAGGAGGACTGTGACATTGTTGTGGTCAGATGAGACCAAAATCTAGCTCTTTGGCATCAACTCAACTAGCTGTATTTTGAGGAGGAGAAATCCTGCGTACGACCCCATGAACACCATCCTCCCCATCAAACATGGAGGTATAAACCTTATGCTTTTGAGGTGTTTTTCTGCTAAGGGGCAGGACAACTTCACCGCATCAAAGGGACAATGTATTGTCATATCTTGGGTGAGAACCTCCTTCATTCAGTCAGAGAATTAAAAATGGGTTGTAAATGGGTATTCTAGCATGACAATGACCCAAAACACACGGCCAAGGCAAAAAAGAAGTGGCTCAAGAAGAAGCACATTAAGGTCCTGGAGTGGCCTAGCCAGTCTCCAGACCTTAATCCCATAGAAAATCTGTGGAGGGATCTGAAGGTTCGAGTTGCCAAACGTCAGCCTCAAAACCTTATTGACTTGGATAAGATCTGCAGAGGAGTGGGACAAAATCCCTCCTGGGATGTGTGCAAACTACAAGAAACATCTGACCTCTGTGATAGCCAACAAGGGTTTTGCCACCAAGTACAAAGTCGTCTTTTGCAGAAAGGTTGAATACTTTTATCGGCTCATTAAGATGCAAATCAATTTAAACAATTGTTTACGTGTTTTTATGGACTATTTTTTTTGGTTGTTGTTCTGTCTCTCACTGTTCAAATAAACTTTCCATTAAAAGTATAGACTGATCATTTCTTTGTCAGTGGGGAAAACATACAAAATCAGCAGGCAATCAAATCGTTTTTCCCTCACTGTACACACTAGCTACCTGCCTGTTTTTGTGTGCGTGCTGAATGGAAAAGCTAGTGTTTCTACACAGCCCTGGCTCTGTGAATGGGAACACAAAGTGGTGCAGACCACACCGCACACTATTCTAGCATTTGCAATGTGTTCCTGATGTGAGAGGCGGAGCATCTGAGGGAACACCCTGTAGTATTGAATGGTGTTTTTTCTGTCAAATGTCAACAATCTTTATCCAGAATCCCTGACTCCCCCATTTTTAAGTGTTTCCTCTAATGCTCATTATAAATGTATTTGGGATAGGTTCTTGAATTAAAACAAATTTGTAAAACAATTTAGACCTGTGAAATGCCAAACATTGGTGAAAAGCAAGCCAAACTATTAGCTCCTGCTAAATGTATTCATGTAAAACATGAGTGCTGTGAATTGAAAATAATTCATATTTAATGAATTTCAAAGTGTCATGTCAGATAATAAGTTGTTTCCTTATTGACCTGCTCAGCACCACAGTACCATTGCTCAGCACCACAGTAGTGGAACAAAAGCACACCCTGCTGATTGGAAGCTATAGTTTCACGTTAGCCCATTGAGTTCAAGGCTACATCATGATTTCATGTTGCATCTGCCTCGTTGCTTTATGCTCTTTGTATCCACTAACTGGTGTTGTCAAGAGCAAGTAAAATCAAAAGCCAGATTTGATGGATTTTATCAGCAGAAGTAGTATAACTTTAAATCTGTAATCTGTTTTGAAGTAAGGATTGTGTTGTGCAAAAAGGCTTTGCTAAGAAGCACACCTTTATGCCACAAAGCCAATTGTCTGGTTACACTTTTCTTTGTAGGTTCGGTTCCCCTCCCATTTCAGCTCAGACCTTAAGGACCTGCTCAGAAACCTGCTGCAGGTAGACCTTACCAAGCGCTTTGGAAACCTCAGGAATGGAGTAAACGATATCAAAGGCCACAAATGGTTTGCAACCACTGATTGGATTGCAATTTACCAGCGAAAGGTAAAAACCTTTTTTACTCATTCTCTTAACATTTTACTTGAGACGAAATATGATACTGAAATAATGTTAATGAATAGATGAGTTGGACTAGAGTTGAAATGGACCAATATAACGTAATTTTGAATATCATGAAAACTGTGAAAACCGAGAAAACTGGCAGGTGCAATTAGATGATCTGAAATTGTAATGGACATAAATATTACCTAATTTAAATGATAAACTATTCCGTGATTCAACTACACTTTCCGCTGGCTACACAGACCTGCCCCTTCACTGCAGTCTGCAATTCGGGGCAGGGCTCCATGTGGGCAGAGTAAAGGCCTCAACATACTTGCCATGTTGGCGTGGCCCTTCACGCCCGCTTGAGCACTACATACTCCACGTGACCTGGAATTGGTGTCGTAGCGATATTTTCCAAAACAAAGGTGCCACTGTATACAAAATATTTTATTTTTGTATTTTTTAGGAACTGAGAAAGTCCTGGCAACTCCGTTTCTATTGTTTTGAGAATTTGTAGCCTAGTCTACAACGATGTTACAGTTCATACGTATGTTTTGTGTTGTAACTGTCGGTTGGCCCGCTGAGAAAAAAAAAGCGTAGGTAGGAAGGAGTGTATTCTACTTATCCTGCATTGTTACTGTTCACCAGTTATATAAAGTTTCTCTTGTCTTTATAGTCGAATCAGACTGGATATTATAGTAGGGCAATGTTGAAACTATCTTAATAAACCTCTACTCTAGATACACTAAATGCATTTCACCTACAGACGTGACATTATGTCAATTTTTGAACGGGAGGTTTACTATTTAGGCCACAGCTAGGGTGAAAACATTATTTGAACGGTCTTTTAGATGCATGCAAAGCTGTCAACATTTACTGCATTTTCTGTCTCAATAGCCTACTATACAGCATCTAATAATAATATTTTCTTCTTGGCCCTCCCTTTGCATACCATCGTAATAAATACGACATGTTAAATTGTCAAGCCCAGTAAGGAAATTCCCAGTGATGTTTAAGTACGTTTCAGAAAGGATTTTATAATTATGTTCAATTATATTGTCTGCGGTTTAAGCTTGTATCTAACTGACATAGTATAGTTATAGGCTACTACATGAATCCTGCCTACGAAACTTGTGAAAAGACACTCTCTCTCCTGATGTTAGTTAGTACAAACCACCACTTCAAACGACTTTGGCGTGACAGACAACAATAGCAATGGATGCGGTCAGATTTGCATGCATTTAATAGGGCGTTCGGGGATTGTTTTCACCCAATCTGTGGCCGCTATGTAGAGTGGTTAGAGTGCCATCGTGTCTGCAGTTATCAATGAAGTTCAGTACAAATCCATGGATTGCACAAACAGCGAAAATTTCAATCTTATTTATTATTTTATTCACTTTTTATGTTGCCATTTCTGTTTCACATTCACAATATTGGTGTAATGAAGTGATTTGCTAAAAATATTTTTAATGTATGCTTATAACTAGGGCTGTGTATTGGTTATGGGTTTTATAAGATTCCGGTGCCAAATCGATACTTACTACTACGAAAAAAACGGTTCCTGAACTGGTTCTTCACATTAACCACTCAAAACAAAAACTAAAATATGCCTACATGGCTACAACGGGGCTGGGAGGAATGTGTGCTTCAACAGCACACATTCCCTAGGTCAGACCTCATTTTCGATTGGGCTAGCCTCATGGAAATAATCAAATGTACACATTGCTTGCCATCCCCCGCGGTTGGGTTAGCAACACTGTTGTATTGCGGTTATCGCGACAGCCCTAATACGCAGTGCAATATTTTGTTTAATTTAATTGATCTATTGTTGTTTAAGATTATTGCGTGACAATTACAATAACGTAAATGTTTTCAAGTGTCAAATGTAGTATATGACCAGCAGGTAGTGAGATCTAATGGTTGGCGCCAAGCTGCTAATAAGTAAATGAGGAAAAGACAGCAGCCTCATAAAGTTGAAGTTCTACTATGTAGCGCATAATCTGAAGATTTTTATCCTGTTATGACAATTTACGGTGCAACAAACAGAAGTGTGAAAAGGATCTATAGCCTACTAGTCTCAGCCTCTTCCATTAATTTGAGCTATGTCACATAAGCAACTCTGTGCTGTGAACGTCTGATACATATACCATCGTAAACTTGACAACTTTCGGAAGTGAAGAAGTTGTCGATATTGTGCAGTAGCCTATATGATATGAGTGGAGGGGGGTCTGGGGCCTACATCAAATTTTTTTCAGGGGTCCCAGAATCCTCTAGCTACTGCACTGCCCTCGGCACTAGGAACACATGGAAATCAAGCACTTACAACTCCACTCGCAGCATAAACAGTGTTTCATGTGCAGTTTGCAGGCCAATACTTCAAAAACCCAACAAATAATAAAATAAAATAAAATAATAATTTTAACCGCCTAGTATTTATGGTGCTGACTAGCAATGGTAGCAGCATTTAACCAACTAACCGTGCACATCCCTACTGGTAAATAACTAGGCTACATAGCCTAAAATAACCATAGTATGTAGTGTAGCCTATGTACAATTCATTGGTCTGTTTAGTGTAGCTCAAGTATAAACTTCACTATTGTGATTTTAACAGTGACTAGCATTCCTCTATTACAGCTTCTCTTTAGTCAAGAGGGGGACAAATGCCTAATTCTGTACTTTTATATTCTATCCACTTTATGCTTCTTTAAACTCATGTTGGAAAATGAATAAACAAATGTTTAGAACTGTATCGGATTTCACCATATCGCATCACATCGAATCGCATCGTTTTTATTCAAACATATCATCCCTGAATTGTATCATAGCCTGAATCGCGTTGTAGCCTATGTATCTAGTTGCATATTGGATTGTCTTATGAGGTACACACCCCTAGTACTAGTCCAATGTGGAATATATGTAATTTGTTTTACAAAATTGCATGGTGTCATTGTCTTTCTAATGTTGTTTTCAGGTGGAGGCTCCCTTTATTCCCAAGTGCAAAGGCCCTGGTGACACAAGCAACTTCGACGACTATGAGGAAGAGGAAATCAGAGTCTCCTTCACTGAGAAATGTGGAAAAGAGTTTGCAGAGTTCTAAGTTTGACAAAGTGTGTTGGAAAGAGACAGGGGTTTTAGAAAGCAAAACGGGGTCTGTGGAAAGAAAATTGCAGCAGTTAGGGTGGACTGTTAACTTTGGAATGATGACAACGGTAAAATCCCCCAGATAGAGTGATGGGCAAAGAAAGATCCAACAGAACCAGCAGTGTTGCCTTTTCTGATTGTTTCTCTACTGTTACCGATTCATTTTACATTATCCTTTTGTGTTTGTATTAGGGTTTCAAGGAGAAGGGGCATAAGTCCTTGCTCTTCAGTAGGTTTGTATCTTTCTAAGGGGGAATGACGGATTTTCAGTCTGTGCCGGTTGAGGCATCAGTGTTCTGTTAAGGTACCGAATCTGCCAGGGTCCGCTTCGAATGGGGCCTTCCATACAAGCTTCTTGGAGAGTGATTGTCAAATCTGGTCACCCTCGTTTTCCTTCCACATCATCTTGAATCTGTCCAAGCAATACCAAGTCCAACAGACGTGCCTATCCTAATGCCAACTGGTTGCAAATCTGTGTTGAACACACTGGTGCAGAGCTTGGGTTATGGTGGCATTAGCCCCTGTACCCATTTTGTCTGAAAGCTTGATACACTGCACCTGCCTTTGTCTGCTCAATGTGGCAAGGTTCTTGGGTAGACAAGTCTCACTGCTTGGAGCTGAGGCAGTGGTAACCTCTCTGATCAGAGTAAAACTCATTGATCGTTCATATCCATCTAGATCTTATTCTTTTATTTTTTTCCCCCTCTATTGATCCATCAGGAGTTTGTAATAACTCTGCATTTAAAGATGATTTCAATGATTTATTCCATTAATAACAAATTATATGCATCTTTTATGGTCGTGTAAGGTAATGCAGTAAATACTGGCTACTGGCACATTGGCGCTGGTCTCTGTAGACTGACACTTCTATTTACTGGGCTACTCAAGTTGCATCATGCACAGCACTAGATGCTCCGCCATATTTGTAGTACCAACATCATTTGAATTAACTCTGTCAGAGCGACACGTGGCAGTTATCAGAAGCAAAATCTATTAAATAAAAAAGATTCATAGCAGCTTTAAATTGATCTTGCAAAATCTATCATGAATGGGTTTTTAATGAGTGACAGGTTAAGAACCAATCCGATGCAAAGCAAAATTGTATAATTTGAGTGTATTTTCAAGCGAATGCTAGGCCAATTGCCAACTATTGAAAAGTAGGGATTGTTTGTTAAATCGGGCTTTGTTCATGAGTTGGCACACACTCCTGAATATTGTTTAATTTATATAATATAAATTAAAATTACACACGTATGATAAAGACCATAAAATATCCATCTTTTTTAAATGATGTCTTAGCTGTGAAAAATATAAAGAAACTGGTATGCATTCTGCCATATTTGCAAAGTGAGGACAGTTTTTTTTTGTGTGTGTATAACTCGTTGATTTTAATGTGCAAAAAAGTAGCAACACTTCAACAAATTGTGCATGTTATTTTTGTACAATATCACTTCTAAAGAAGGATGATGGAGCATTACGCTTTGTTAAGGTACCTGAGATTGATTGACTGTTGAAATAGCCTTGCTGTTGCCCTATTTTCAAGATGGGAACAAGACTCAATTTAACGTGAAAAATTCTGTCATTTGAGGGGATTGTTTATTTGGAGGTAGAGAGCTTGCTGATATTTGTCAATTTGCCCACCTTCATTATTGATTTATTAATTTTATGTGTCTATACATTGCATATAATACCTTACATTAAAAAAAGCCGTGTAGGTCTATCAAACCTCTGAGATAGTTACTCATTTATTTATTTTTGCCTATTTTTCTCTTTGGCCAAGTTAGTTTTTAGGTGCAAGACAATTGCAGACCAAATCAAATTACAAAATGGTTTGTTGACTTAAAACATTGTCTTGTTATAATTATGGTTGATTAATTATATGCCCCCCGCCCTCGATCGGCCCTAGGTGCTAGATTTTATCCATCACACTAAATGCTTTTTTTTGTGTGTGTGAAATATTTGCTGTGCATCAATCTGTCATATGGTCTTGTAATATGGCTTATTTTTTAGATTGTTTTCAAAGCTAAACGATTTAGGCCTAAGTGATTATTCTGTCAGTCTCTTGGTGTAATTTTGATAAAGGATGCCTTTTGAATTTAATGAGTTGTCTGATGGCGATCTTGAAGAAAATCTACTTGTTTAAATGCCATTTTGAAACTAATGACGTGTATTTTTTAAGACTGTAACGTTTCTCTGAGGAGCTTGGTTTTCTTGCATGTGGTAAAACAAGGCGGCAAAGAGATTCCGTGGACCTGAGATAGTTTGAAGAACTGTTTTGGTAACTACAACCCACTGACATTCTGCTTG
This sequence comes from Forbesichthys papilliferus, assembly GCA_025399855.1. Lineage (NCBI taxonomy): Eukaryota > Metazoa > Chordata > Actinopteri > Percopsiformes > Amblyopsidae > Forbesichthys > Forbesichthys papilliferus. Next base: position 11,201 of record JAODOY010048237.1, on the reverse strand, counting down.
TGGCATTGCTGTGTATCCTTTTATATTTTATAGCATTACCATGTACAGTGGAGTGTATCACAAACAGTCACCTCCGGTCTTTTGCAAATATCAAAGCACACAGCACTCATATTTATAGATTTTATGCCCATGCTTGCATTATTTGAGACTTTAAGTAATGTAATTATTTGGAGATCTTTGTTCTGAGAAAAGTGATCAGTTTTGGTGAGCTTGACCCACTTGAGGCCATAGTATTGACCCACACCTGCAATACCAAACTGTTTAATTTGTAATGCTTTTATTCTATCAGCTTCACACCGTTTACTACTTAACCTACTGACCCTTCCCCCACCCCATTCCCCACAATTATGTTTCAATATGCTGTGCATATAGACATTACACAGCTGGGTTCTCTTTACCTGAAAAATTGTGTAGTCTATTGTACCTTTTGGGAAACAATAGTGTATATCTCTGCCTTTTGACAGTCTTAATTATCTTACCCTCTAGAGAACTTGACTGATGCCCTTAGACAATGAGTATGTTTAAAGGAAAAAAGGTAATATTTTGCTAAATGTATCATTCCAATAAAGTTTTACTTGTTAAGACTACTATCTCTGGGTCATTAGTAAGCACTAGCATCATCTAGCAACATAATGTAAATATTCAAAAGATGCTCATAAATAGCCTAATGCTAATTGTATTTTGGCTAGCTCCTCCCAACATGTGCCCGTGCTGTTTAGTAAATGATTAAAAGCAGTTCTTTCAGTAGGATATATGGTGTCAGTTGACGTGACAGTGATATAGCCCAACCTAAGCCTAATGTTCTGTCTCGAGTCATAACTAAAATGGCAATTTGTGAGCGAACTGAGCCTATATCTGGCTAGGTATCTTGCATGATGCTAAGTTAAAAGCCTCTTCTCCAACTGTAGGCTTTTCTAAACCTTGACGTAGAGTAATAAATGCTAAACCCCGGTGCGCTAACCATGGGCGCTAACCTCGGGTGCGCGCGCGTCTATGGGCGTAATTTCCACCTTAAATCTTTCTCGTGGTGAAACTTTTTCCTGTATTTCAACCGGTCTACCTTAAGCGCACACGCAACGCAGGCGTACAGCGAGGTTTCCGTTTCTAGCCGGGCTCGGACCGCGGTTCAAGAAAACACGGTCTTTGCGAGGTTGACGCACTAAAGATAAAGCAAACGAACCCAACGAGCATAATGTCTGAATCGAAGTATCGCGAATGGATTTTGGACACTATCGACTCGCTGCGGTCGCGAAAAGCACGACCAGACCTTGAGAGGATTTGTCGAATGGTCCGGAGACGACATGGGTCCGAGCCAGAACGAACCTGCGCAGAACTCGAGAAACTGATCCAAGAGCAAACTGTGTTGAAAGTTAATTACAAAGGCTCAATTTCATACCGCAACGCTGCTAAGGTACAGAGGAGAAGCAGGAAAAAAGACGATGTAACGACAAGACGGACTGTGGAAGAAGCCAGTCATTCCGATGTGAGCAACGGGGACAGCGCACTCGGTCCCATTGACCAAGATGAGACTGAGGATTTGGAGGTAACGCGAGGAAACCAACTGTGTCCTACCGTCGCACGTTACATGCATAATTATCATCACGGTAAACTAACAGGTGAAAACGGTGCGAGTATAATCGTGGTTTGTAAAGCGGTTTCTGTACGGGGATTGGTGACGTGAGTGAATGCAAGTGCACCCAAAAAACTGCCGCAGACGGGGAGCGGCTGTACCTCGCACGAACGCTATCGAGGTGGAAAAAAAACCCCATCAACAATGGAAGCTGCGCGTGCTGTAGACTCTTTGCGGCGCGCGGGGCTGAAAACCACTTTAAGACAAACGTCGCGAACGAAAAAAGCGATACGTGGGAGAAAAGTTAGCAACGGTCCCGTGTACAACAACGCCGAGCCACCATTATTACAAGGCGAAAGCGCTTTTCAAGCTCAAACTCGGCGTTGCGTTGGGGCGGGGGATATATCAGGAGGAGGAGGGGGGCAAAGAGAAAAGTCAGACAAACACCATGGACGTAGCGAGACTGACGGGGACGAACGCTACCGGGGTCTTTTTTTTTTTACAGTTACACACGAGGGGTTATCTGTCGCGCACAAACAACACGACCGCGTCCATTGTTCCGTCGCGAAGAACATTGACCCGGTGCAAAGTCAAAGTAGGCTGCTCGAGGCTGCCTGCTAGGAATTCGCTACATCGCCGTGCTCGGCCGCGGCTCGAGCACGGGGAGCGCTCCGCGAGACCGTAGAATGGGGAGGTCTTTCGCGCGACTCCAGAACTCCACGCGCACTTCTGGTGAAATTTTTTTTTTTGTTTTTAAAAACCGTAGGCCTTTATATGATCTGTGTTAGAAATAACACACAAGCAGGCCTAGACAGGAATGCACCAACTCACCAAGCGCGTCGATGGCTTTTTTTCTGAAGGGTACATTTATGTTGAACGCAGAACGAGCACCGATAATAGTATTTTTTCACGTAGCTCTTTGTCAAAATGAAAGTTATGACATATGGTCCGATGGCGAATTGCCATAAGTATCTCTTTTTCAGAGGTGCGGGGCGGGCTTAGTTGCGCGCTTGCACACGCGTCTATCTTGGACACGCAGTCGCACAAAACCTCGAAGCTCATGTTCAGGGAAGCATCGACAAAACCTCTGTAAATTAATTGCGTAGGCCTACTCGTCTCAAAACTGCTCACGCCTATTAGATTGTGTTTAATTCTAACAATAATTTGTTTAACAGCCGAATGCGGTCGAAGGGCGCATAGTCTATGCCGGAATGCGAGTGCATATCATGTGCACCGCGGAGAGCTTTCAAAGGCAATTATTTACCACGCAGTGGTAAAATTGCGACATTTCTGCGAGCGCGTTTCATGTGACATACACACGCTACAATCAGCACAGAGTCATGACAGCATTTTACTGTAACCTTGCGAGGATTGCGTGGTCTGCCATTTCTATTATACAAGCAGTTGTTCACTGATGTATCGTTGCCGTGTATCAGCAACACATGAATCAGAGAAAAACATTGCTTACAGAGAAATGAATGCACCAGTCAAGTCAAATGCTATAAATAACTTAATTTCTGATAGTGGGCTAGCACTTCAAAAATGAAATGTCTTAAATTATACCCTCCCCATCTTATGCTCCCCATACATTGATTGAAACATAAATGAAATTAACACTCTGTCCCCAATATCATTTTCATTATTATGACATAATTTTATGTAACTAGAGTAGGAAAGCCCAGATTGTGAATGTAAGGCTGCTCCTGTGCCCTTGCATTGCAGGCAGATGGCTCTATGGTTATGGACACAGACAGTAATGCAGATGAGGAGGGGGCAGACGAGAGCCAGGATGGCCCCTCTCCCAGCAACACGTACGATGATGGTTCTGCCGCGCGCTGTGCCCCTGCCCACGCCTTCTCTGCCCCATGCTCTCCTGCTAGCTCTCGGTCAGGGCCCGGCCCCAGCACAGGCACCAGTCTGGATTGTGTCTCCCCATGGAAGGCTAGCGAGAGGGCCAGCTCCTTACCACCCCCGAGTCCCAGGGCCCTTCTACACAATGACTGGGCTGCTGATACTCCTGACTGCCCAGTAGAGCGCCAGCACCCAGGAATGCAGAGAGACAAAGGTATTCATAGTGGCCGCACTCCCATTATGCACATTCTGTGTGTTGCTGCTATTGGCTGGATCACAATAGACATCCAAGCTCAGTGTCTAAAACCCTAAGAACAATTCTGTATTGACTAGAATCTTTATTAAACTACTGAAAACACCTTGACAACATCACTGCAACTTTAACCTCAATGGTGGCCATTTTGTTTTTTTAAATACAACCTCAGAACAAGGTATTTTAGAATTTTCACGTACAAATGTATGTATGTTGGTCTTCGTTGGTTGTTGATGGTTTTGCCGTACACACCATACAATGCACACAATTTCATGTGATATGATCGTTAACATTATTGTTAGAGTCCATGGCAGGTGTCGCGGTATGTGTTACACTAGCTGCTGCATATACTACATCTGGTCCGCTGTGTCTACAGGAGTCCTGAAGCCTGCAGGTCAGCCTTTGGCCACCAGTCTATGTGTCCTAAAGAATGCGGTGAAGAAAGAACTTGGGGGAAGGACAGAGGACAGCGGCCTTTCCTCTGACCAGCTGGTCCCAGACAGTGGGACAAAAGTGGTAATTTTCCTATATTTCTCCCAGTGATTGACTAGTCCACTCTCCATTTCTATCCATTCTGCACTGTGATTCCCACCTTGTTCATTTTTGTTTTCACTCTTTTGTGTATTTGCTCGTTGTGGCTGACAGGATGACACTGCAAAAATGGATGGAAGACCACAGACATTGCCTTTGCCCTCGGACAACTGTACGTTTTTTTTTTTCTTCTAAGTCCACTTATAACCTGTTGCATCATTTTAAGAGCTATAGAGTCAATATGTTAGCTTTACTTCAACAGCCTGAATGGCTGATAGCTGATGTAGAAAATGTTTTTTTGTTATTGTACCATTGTAAAATATTGCTTCTGATATATTGAACAAAATTCAGATGCAAGGAAGTCCTACATGCAGTAGTGTACTCTGATGTGTGCGTACTTGCACAACAATGACATTGATTAGTTGTGATACATCGATAAACAATACTGATATACGTCCATGTATTGATGTCATTTTTATTTTTATATTTGCCCACATGTGGCATTGCAAAACACATTTCAAAAATACATGTCATGGTGATTCAGGGATCATTTAGTTGTTTCTTTTCTTTTTTTTCCAATAATAATCTTCACAAACACAACACCCCAGCAAACATCTATGATATCACCACTATCTCTGTTAATGTTTGAATATCACACTAATAACGAGGCATAGCACCTTTGCGTGATATTTAATTTGCTACGGGAAAATAAACTTGAAGAACTGATTTAATAGTAGTATTATAATAAGTAACTGAATGTGTAACACTGCACTATGAGCCTGATTTTCTTATTAACAAATCATAACACGTACAGTACTATAACCAAGCATGTCCTTCCGTGTTGATTGTAGGTGCTAACTTGAAAAAGAAGATGGATATGGCATTTTTCCCAACAGCTGAGGACAGCCTAGTGAAGGATGGGGAGGGCCATGATGTGTAAGTATCTGGACTGGCTAAATACAGGTCCACCCCTTTTCACATTTTAGAGTATCTGTCGGGTACGAACACCAATCTCTTGTGTATTTCAGGTGACTTGTCCGCCTCAAACGTAGTACATTATGCTTTATTGTTATTATTTTGATTTAGTAATACAGTAGATCATGTTTGAGTCATATATAAGTTTCTAAGACAGATCTCAAATCACACACAGGCAACATCTCACCTTAAAGTATGTAATGAATTAGTCTCACAGAGCCAGCCTTTACCTACATAGTCTGGGACACAGTGCTGGCTAACTGCGTCAGTACCCGCCTACTTGACAAGCGAGGTGCAGTATTTTGATTGACATGCACAACGAACAACTACGTAACTTAAAGATTAAGTCAGATGTTAAAATTACAATGAGGAATTAATTGGCAAACTAAACAGGACTCAACAATAGGAAATACATGTTTAATTTTAAATTAGTAAATAAAGCAGTGCACTAGTGTCGCACCAGAAATTATGGATGCATACCATGCTAACAGCCAATGGAAATCGACAGTATTACTTCCCGAAGGTCAGAGAGTCCCGTGTCAAGTTTACAGGGGTATATGAGGTGCTTATGTGACGTAGTAATAATGGACGGAAGAGGCTGAGACTATTAATTTTATTTTTTTTGTGGTGGTTTTGTGGTTACAGTTTTTGACTACCTTTTAATAACCCATTCTCCCTCCAGCTCTGTGAAAAAGGAGAAGATGAGCCAGAATTTATTGCAGTGGAGTGTAGCAGACGTGGCCAGTTATTTTTCTGCTGCAGGCTTCCCAGAGCAGGCTGTGGCTTTCCGGACACAGGTTGGTGCACTGCAATGAGCTGCCACAGGGGGGCTTGACACACACTGTGTGGATGTGCTTCATCCAAGAAACATTAAGGAAAGTCTCTTAGTACATAACACTATTAACATTGTCCTCTTGGCTCAACAGGAAATTGATGGGAAGTCCCTTCTCCTGATGCAACGCAGTGACGTGCTAACTGGCCTGTCAATCAGACTTGGTCCCGCCCTCAAGATCTATGAGCGGCATGTAAAGATGCTTCAGAGAACCCACTTTCTGGAAGAAGAAGACCTCTGAGACAGTGAACTCAGCGGCACTCGCCTAGAAAAGCTGGCGCTGCTGCCCAGATCTCATGTGCACACAGTGCCCTTCATGACCTGCAACCTTTTACCCCCCACTTCCACAATATCACGGCTGTGTGTAGACTAGCACACCGTGGCTTTGTTTGACTGACAATGAGGACATCAGCCCTACCTCTCATTGTGGTCTTGACCGAATGGTTTTCATATCATCCATTTGGCCTTGCACACTCATTGACATGGAGCACGCCGGGCGCTGGGTCTATTTTAACATGGAGTAGGGGGGAATTTTGACGCAGCCACCGAGAAGGACTCAATCATGCTCCAGCGGGACCACCTGTGGACCAGTGGAGCCGCGACAGCAGCCGGTTCCAACTGCAGTGTCGTCATAGGCTCACAAGTAAAATGGTGGGCTGCTTGTTGTTTCCTGTAGTTAAATGGCACCTCATAGCCCAGTATGGTACTGGCACCTTCTTTGTTCATTCAACAACAAGCACACCTTTTATATATATATATAAAAAAGGTAAACCATTTGGAAGTTGTATAATTGTCTTAAATGATGGAAAATGTCTCTTAAGAGAAGTGTTGACTAAGTCAGACCTGGTATTTCATGCATCATAAAGTTGACTCTCATACCATCGCTGCTGATTGCACATTGTGTCAGCCATGTCTTGGTGTTAAAACCTATATGAAACATTACTACCTGCTGGTAAGGCAATATAATGTAATGGCAATTGTTCATATTCCTTGTTCATAATTTAGAAATCCCTGTATTCATTGGTTATGGTGGTTATGACACACAGCTGCAGATGGGTATGTCCAGAAGATGGATAGCCCAGTGTTTACCAGTATGGACGAGCAACCCTATGTGATTGTCTTGGAAAATGTTATGTAATACTTAAGAAATTGTTTTAAAAATGTAAACAGTTCACTGCCCTTTCACTGGGCATATATTTTGATCAAATGCAATATTCCATGTAATCACTATAATTTGTCTTGTCTTTTTACATCTGTGTTGTGATCTATGATGTCACTTTGAATGGTGAAATTCCATATAAATTACATTACCTGTAATGTACTGTGTTTTTTCTCATTTTTCTTTATATTGTTTTTTTTTTAGTACATACTTCTCACTTGGTCAAAAATTAAACTCATCCCTTTTCAGTTAACTTGTTTAATATTTATTACCCTCGTATCCATAGTTAGCCTGAAAACGATAAATATTTCAATGAGTCAGTGTCACTGTGAAACCCAACCGTCACACCCTGAGGGTGTGACGATAGGTCTAATAATGTGAATACTAGCTACTACAGACGCTCAACAATGTTTTCTCTTTAAAACATTTCTCATTCAGTTATGGAGATAATGGTTTATGAAGTAGATACAAAATATTGCAAAAGCTGAAGTCAATGTGTGCTTCCAATTTATGATATCCGTATACATGTGATATCCTTGCTCTGGAATTGTAAACATGAACTACTTTTTTGTCCATATACAGAAACAAGAGAAGTGACTATTCTATCCACTGGGCTGAATGTCATCATGTTTACAGAATACTGGAAAGTACATTTTCTAGTTCAAAACTGATTTATAGCACTAATACAAAGCTAGATAGTTATGGAAACTAAGCTATGAAAATACTGTGTAAATTAGGCCAGTTGACGATTTAATGTTAGCAAAACAACATACTTTACTGCTTCTTTAAAGATCACAACCAACCACATAATTAACATTTGGTTAAATTAAGACTCTGATAAATAGACCTTCATGTAAGACTTGCTCTAGGTCTCAGTCCTACAATTGACAATGCAACTGAGGAGGACCACTCATGGAGTGACGAATGCATCTACACGGAACATAGGCCTACGAGTCCTCATGATTCACATCTGGAACTGGAACTTATCCAGCTAGCTGCAGGGACTGATCAGGCTATAGGCCTACTGATGTGCATGGTGAATAGTCTGGTCTCTGCAGGCCTACAATATAAATGGCAGTATGGAGGAGCGCAGGGTAGGGTAATCATGGAACTCCTTTACATAGCCACGGTGCTTTCCTTTGGCCCACACAGTCATCTGGATGAAGCCCACAACGGTGAAGAAAGCTACAGGCACACATTGGGTCATCACTGTAAAGCCAACCCACGAGCCCACCTTTAAATAAGCACAAGACAGACAGTACACTTAGGTAGTAATACTACAAGATCACCAGCAGATGGCAGCAATAATGTATGAAACTGCAAGGAGAAGTACTAGATTATGGCTAGCCTTATTTTATTTTATTTTAGTATCTTGTACTCGTTTAATTGTTTATTTTACACAAGATTGTAAAGTTATTATTAGGAAAATTAGTAGAGGCTTTCAGCTTGGAGTTACCAGCAGAACCCCACCAAACTTTTAAAGCAAAATATTCTGCAAATTCAGATCCAGTTTCGGTTACACTTATTGTGTCATTTGGTGACCTCAAGTCCTCAAACACAAAACATGGTTGAGCTCCTACTACACCTATTTTACCAGAGACAAGTAATAAGAAACTAATTAAATGCCCAGAACACCACATTTCCTCATTGTTAATTGTTGATACCTTGTACAAACAATACATATTTTATTGTTTATGTTTAAAACAAAACATTTTTGTTATTCCATTTGTGTTTTTGCTCACCTCATAGGTATAGTTTGGACAAGAAACCAAGGCAAAAATCCACGTGAAAGGGTTCCTTGTTGGATAGGGAATCTTCTTGGTTTTGGAACCTGAGATGGGGAGTGTAAATAAAAATGTTGTTTACATCAGATAACAGCGACCCATATAAGCAAATTGCCAAGACAGTGACCGCTTACCTGGATGTTTGAGGTTGCGGAGTGCAACATGAATCGAGAAATTCCCAAGTTGACAGAACTATGGGGGAAAGTTAGACCAGTTCCCAAATAGGATTACTATCAGGATTGTAGGCTCTTCAAAATTGTGACTGATAATACTAACTTCTACTGACATACTTACCAAGAAAATGTAAAGTGCCGATTTCACCTGCTGCTGGCCATAATCTGTGGGTATGTATTACATTATAGACGACAAGATTTACCACTGTAAATTGTTAATATGGACACCACTGTGCTCTTAACTTACAGGGTGGAGTATAGAGAGGGTGGTTGATGTAGTAGGCCATCCAAGCTGCAAAGCACCAGTAATAGCCACAGTTCTGGAATAGATGGGGGACTATATTAAGGTAAACACTCCACTTACATAGTGTAACATGGTATAGGTACTCAGAAACAGAACGCTGTCAAATTGTATATATAGAACTCTTCACCTTAAAAATGTTTCTGAGTGGCATGGTCCCATGGGAAATACGATGAACAAACATTGTTTCCAGAATCCTCTTTATGTAGTGGAAGGAGTGGCACATGCAGGCCAAGCTAAAGAAAGAGAGACATGATAATGTGGCATAGCTATCACTCATCTTGTTTAGCTATGATTAATACACCACTTTGTGGCAGTGCAAAGTATTGTACTTGGCCCGGACTCAAAGTAATCACAACAATAGACTTAACTACTATGTTTGTGAAGATCTGTGCAAAGCCGAGGATAGTGGAAAACGGTAACAAGAGGACAACAGATCCTTAATAAAGAATTGTAAGCTGACACTCACTGTACAACCCAGTGCTTGCTGCTGGTGAAGTCATATTTAGGAGCATAAATGAATGGCAGTCGGAAGTAGAACATCAGATAAATGAGAAGAGGACCAGCACACTCTGTCAGGAACACCTACAAAAAGGCAAACTATTGGCAATAGATACTGTAGGGAAACTATTAGCAAGAACAATCAACACAGTAGCACATTCGCTATGTCTACTAAAGAGCATTCTGTCATAAAGACACAATATTCAACAAGTACACAATTCCTTGCCCCTGTCTTAAGTCCCCAGTTTTCTTAGTTTATATTTGTTGAGCAAATTTAAAATATAAAAACTAACAGAGGGACCAAATATAGTATTCAAAATACTGATGGTACTATTGTAAAAAGTATATTTTGTAAGTTACAATTCGTACATTTCAACACACAATTACAAACTAAATTGGGGAAGATGTTTTCAGCAGGGTGAAGGAATATAGCTAACATGATATGATCAAGAGAGGCGGGACAGCTGACGTGAAGTCAGTGGTGATGAAATCGACCTCTGAATCAGCAACTCAGCCAGAGCCCTGGCTCAGCATGGCTTAACACTAGCAACTGTGGATCGCTGCTCTGGTATCATCAAGCTAAAGCAGTGCATTGCCACTTGAGGGTGGCTATAAGGACGGAGAATGCAGAGGTTGAACGAACAAGGGTGTGTAAATGAAAGGTAGCTGAGAGGTCAGTGGAATAAACACCTGTGGAAGAAATGGGGCCATGAGATTATATGTCCTCGGACAGAAGATAGGGGCTGTGGGAGGTGATAGAAAACCTAACCACAGCACAGTGCATCTATATCTGTCACAGAGGCTGGGATATTTATATGCGATTGATTGAGTGGGTGAGCGAGTGCGCCAAGTTCTATTTCAAATGCAAGAATGTAAATTAGTGCGTTTTGTTTCGTGTGTTTGTGTGTGTGTGTGTGTGTGTGTGTAAGCAGGTATACTCACAGTTCCCCATGTAACCTGGGAGCCGAGGTCACTGAAGTAGAAACTGGCAGTGGTTCCTACAGGAAGAGTCTGGAGAACATCTTCGTCCTTCAGACACTTGCCCTCTTGTAGACAGAAAATGTTCAACATCGACAAAGATCACACAGCATAACATTCTGTTACTTTGTCAGTAAGTTGTATGTAATTACCATAGGCTATTAGGATCAGATAACAATGAATTATATATATATAAATCATTTGATAGACTTACTTGGATCTAGGCGCAACGATTGTCTGGCTGGATACCACTTTGGATCTGATTAAAAGAAAAGAAAATTCATATAGTTCAT
>JAODOY010048226.1:0-19067 GCA_025399855.1 Forbesichthys papilliferus | reverse complement strand
CGATGGTCAAGATGGAGACGTCGAAGGTGCCGCCGCCGAGGTCGAAGATGAGGACGTTCCTCTCAGAGCCCACCTGAAATAAACAAACAGTTGAATACTAAATCACAGACGCAAAATAGATCTGTTATTGATCTAAGGAGGGTTTGTTTCCTACCTTCTTGTCCAGCCCATAAGCAATAGCTGCAGCAGTGGGTTCATTAATGATTCTTAACACATTTAATCCGGAAATTGTTCCAGCATCTTTGGTCGCTTGACGTTGAGAATCATTAAAGTATGCAGGGACTGTGATGACCGCATTGGACACCGACTAAAATATGAGAAGAACAGTGTTAACAGGTCATTGTACGAGGACAAACATGCCATCATTCTCAGCTCATACCTTCCCAAGGTAAGCTTCAGCGATCTCCTTCATCTTGACCAGCACCATAGAGGAGATCTCCTCTGGGTAGAAACTCTTGGTCTCTCCCTTGTATTCCACCTCTACTTTGGGACGTCCACTATCGCTGATTACGTTAAATGGCCAGTGCTTCATATCAGCATGCACCACGGGGTCCTCGAAGCGTCTGCCTATCAAACGCTTGGCATCTGCATTCAACACAAGAAGAAGAAAAAGAAGAAAACAAAGCATTTTATACATTTATATATATTTAGTTTCTGTATACTGAATTTTTAATGAGAATGAATCATTTAGTATCTGTGCCATCTGATAACCACACCGAGGAGTAACCTTACCAAAGACCGTGTTGGTGGGGTTCATGGCAACCTGGTTCTTGGCCGCGTCACCGATGAGCCTCTCAGAGTCGGTGAACGCCACGTAGCTGGGAGTGGTCCTGTTGCCCTGGTCGTTGGCAATGATCTCCACCTTGCCATGTTGGAACACACCCACACAGGAGTAGGTGGTGCCCAGGTCGATGCCAACCGCGGTTCCCTTAGACATGGTTGCTCTGAAGAAAAAACACAAATAAACCTAAAATACAGTTTCCCCACTAGGTGGCAGTCCTTCACTGATAAGATAGTTTTACATTTAAAGCTGCAATCCATCATTGATGACTTCTGGCTAGAGGTAACACAACACAAAACAGGCCGGGTTACGTTACGCACATGACGTGGTGTGATACTGTTGTGCTGACCCATCACCTGGTGGGCCCAGGATGTGGGTAGGTTCTAGTTAACTGCCACCGCAGATGCACACTACACTGTACTCTATATATCCGCATGCTCATTTTAAATACTGGCGTATATACCGACAAATGTTTAGGGCTACCTCTTTAATCCACATCTACATCACAAACTGTACTCCTATAATTATAGCGAATGTTGGATAGTATTTTGTGTTAACCTGAAATGAAAGTTCAGCCAACAATTATTTTGCAGGACAATATTTTAGATTGTTCATTTGTAGTAGGCCTACAGCAGAGATGACATAGCCTACATTATAAAGTATCCCATTTAAAACATAGCCTACTTGACATTAAGAATTAAAGTCCACAGGACAGACTGACTTCATAGACCTATTCTATTATGTTCTATTATGTCTGAATTTGAGAATTTAATGTAAAAAAATGACTCGTATATATAATTAATACGTATTTAAAAACGTAAACGAATTTAATGTATTATGTGAGTAATTAAATTACAACATCGAGCTGTTCTCTGGAGCAACTTATCAAAAGATGATACCGGACCATCTGGTGAAAAGGTGACGCGCGTTTCCACCTCCCCCATCTGGCCTCTTGAAGGGCACCGTATAGTCCTCAGCAGCCTCCAGCTGGCGACCGCATCTATGCGCAAAGCTGCCATGTTCTCGTTTAACTCGGCCAAAGAATATCATCCGCTCGGCGTCTATGAACCCCTCTTGACCGATATATTCATTCAACTGTGAGTTCATTTCATTTGTCTGGGTCCCACCGTGTTGATCCAAATTAATTTTACTGCATGCAAGACAGCGCAACACAAAAATAACAGTAACCTTAGTAATGTGATATGATTTATGTAAAACAGACCTGTATGGTATCGATGATCACGCCAGCTTGCTCTCCCAGTCGGCAGCTAAATGAATAAGATGCCGGCAAGACAGCAGTAGGAACCTCCGTGATGTCAGAGAGCCAATCGGCTTCCAGGCTCTAGACCTGCAATGACCACCGTGCTTCCAGTACATTCCACCAATGCCGAACCGATCTGCGGTCAGATTTGTACCACCGATGAACACGGTGCCAAGACGTTGTTCCGTTCGACGTTGTGTATCCAGGATCGGTTTTGGAATCGCTTTAACCGCTATCTTACTATTGGCTAAAATGTAGACACCTTGCGTTCTGCCATAGGCCTACATTTCTTATGAAATCATGGTGCGTGCTGATTATAAATAAATAGGAACAGAAAGTTCTAGGTTATTACTAAATTGGAATATTAATGCGAAGACAATTTGCCAGAAAAATAAAATACCTTATCTCTTACAAATGTTGAAATCACAGTTGCATTGCGCTGGACACATTGCCCTTAATCATAGTCTAACAAGACATGCTGTCCAGATTCCTTTCGATTGTGTATCAGCATAAACATTTTGGTGTGGTGTTTAATGTCAAACACCATAGTGTGTCAGATAGACAGGAACCCACCCACACATTTGAGTGGGTGGGTCAGTTCCCCTGGGAAAGACCTGGTTCTGAAAATGCCATGATTTGGGGAAAGTTTAGGGTGGGTCTTAAGAAAATTACCAAAAGGTTTTGTGCTTTTTTAGTAGGCTAATACATATTGTATTGTGAGATACTTGTGTTGCGCAGGAATTGTAAATGGTTGTGATATTATGTAATTATTGGTGATTTCCTTAAGAAAATACACCTAGTTTGTTTAGGTCATTTGCGACATATATCAGGGACTACAACGTACATTAATCTAAAAACAGATGAATGATGTGTTTTACCAGATTTAGCTGCTAGCTAATTTCCTTCTGCAGTCTGGCAGGTGAAGGAAACAGAGCGAAACATCACCACTCACCACATATTATTCAAATCCAAACAAACATATAGTATATAAGCACCCACACACACATTTACATTTACAGAATTTCGCAGACGCTTTTATCCGGAAAGCTTACACTTACTTACATGTAGTACATGTGTCATTAGACAGGTCATACATGTAGTACATGTGTCATTAGACAGGTCATACATGTAGTACATGTGTCATTAGTTGGACATGTCATACATGTAGTACATGTGTCATTAGACAGGTCATACATGTAGTACATGTGTCAATAGTTGGACATGTCATACATGTAGTACATGTGTCATTAGTTAGGTCATACACCAGCAATTGTATCAGAATAGTTACAGCATATTGTCATCATATCAATGTCAATGTATAAATAAATCATCTAACAAAGTTCCTAGTGGCCTAAATAACAAAGGGTCTAATACTAAAGTGCTAAGTACAGAAGAGCAGAATATGATTTATTTTTAAAGAGTAAAGAGAAAAATAAACATTTGAGTAATAAACATTGAACGCTAGCTAGGAGGTGGAGAGGTCGCTAGTCGAGGTAGATCATGAAGAGGTGTGTCTTGAGTTTCTTGCGAAAGATGGGTAATGTCTCAGCAGTCCTGACTGTTGCTGGAAGCTCGTTCCACCATTGTGGTTCCAGGTGGTAAATCACTAGAGCTTGGACCAGGAGTTGTGTCGCTTCCCTTGAGGAACGGCCTTATCCTTCTGATATTGTAGAGTGAGAATCTGCAGGCACGAGCTGTTGCAGCGATGTTTGCTGCACCGGATAGTTTGTTGTCCAGGATGTCTTGAAGACTCACAGTGGGAGAGGAGGACACAGGTGTTCTCAAGAGTGATAGACTGGTCCACTTTTGCCAGGAGTAGCTCGGTTTTGTCGAGGTTGAGTTTAAGATGATGTGTAGACATCCAGGCACTTGTCAACGAGACATTCAGAGATCTGAGCTGAGATCTGTGTGTCAGATGGAGAATAGGAGAGGTAGAGTTGGGTGTCATCAGTGACCATGAGAATAAATGACAGGGCTGAGAGCTCTAGGATGAGAAGACACACACAATACGCACTTCATAGAAATAAACAACAGTATAGGTGGGGTATCAAAACATTCCATATATACTGTATATATGAAAGGCGAATATAGTTTTTGACTAGCATTCTGACAGAAACGATGGAGAAAAGAGAAGGGGGTGCTTAAAAGGTACACATTAAGAAAACGTAGACCCAAATGTGGTTTTCCTTGATACAGCTGAGTGCTGAGCTGGAGGTGATGGCCAGGTGATAGCCAGTAACCTTGCATGCCAGATTGATTCATAGTCACACGTCCATCGTCCAAACTGTTTGACAAGGGCTGGCACTTTCAAATATACTTTGTAGTTGATTGGATAAACGCCGTTTTTGCTGTCTAAACCACGTTGAACACCTAAACCACGCCCTTACAGTTATCAATACGACATTGGTTGGTATGTTCAGTGATTTCTAGGCTTTCAAAACTGATTCTTGTGGCAAACTTAAACTGAAGCTTGTGAGGCTAGGCAGATGATGGTGATAGCAGGTCCACATGGAGGTGTCAGCCAGGTCCATGGTGATGTCAGCCAGGTCCACATGGAGGTGTCAGCCAGGTCGGCGAACTGAAGTGTTTTAACTTCAATTTGTAAAATTGATATTTTTAACTCTGAAATGTGAATGTTTATTCAAAATATTAATTAAATATTTGAGCATTTTGTGTAAATGACATTCTGAGAACTATACCTTCCAATGTCTGTCACTATTGCCTGTATCCATTTATATCTTTTTAAAGACTCATATTTTCAGTTTGACAGCTTATGTTAGTTTTTAAATCTGCTTGTTTTATCCATGTACTTATGTGATGTACTTTACAATATTAGATGAGCTGGTGGGCTGCATGTGTCAGGAAGCCCTGGGCTCTATTTTGGTCCCAGTCCGCCCCTGCTGCCCTCTATCTGCTCTATATCTGCAGGGCTGGTGGTTCATGTTGGGTGAAGTTACTTCAATACATACAACTGAGTCATTCTCTGTCCTCTTTGAAGCAGCCACCCACCCCGACACAGGAAAGTGAGCCCCCCGCGAAAGTCCTTGCGGTTCCCACTCTTTGCGTCCCGTCGGCCCACACGCTCTTTAGTTTGGAAATTGTTGTTTACCGTGGCCTACCGCAAGCTGCCACAATAAAATGGTGACTTCAACATGTAGCAGCACTCGTCACTTAACACCCGTCTCAATGTAAGCCCAGTGATGTTAGCTGTGAATGGAACACAATGGAACACTTAGGAGATCTGTGAGATAACAGGTTATGACGATTATGGTGGACTTTACAGGACCCACTCTTTTTATAATATTTATGTATTTATGTATGCATCTATATACACAGTACCTTCCACCAAATAATCATCATTAAATAGAAGTTAAAATAGTAAATATCTAACATATTCATGTCATCAGGATATAATACATGTCTGCTGTGAAATTAAATGACAGTGCCTTCGCTACAACAACACAATCAAGACAGCAGAGCCACAATCCATCTTCCTCAGGAGACTTAAACCCCACTTCTTCAGAAACCACCTTGGTACCCACTTCCCTGCCCCATAACACATCCACTCAAAGTATGGAGATCCTTCTGATTTTCTATTCCTAATAAAGATAAATATGATTCTCCTATCTTTCCTTCTGTTGGATCAGAACTTTATTAAGCACATTATTGGTATTTAGCTTCTAGCTATTTTTTAAAATATTTTATTTAAATATACTGTATGAAATATCAGTGTATTTGACAAATGTACAGTATATAGTTATATGATAATGACATGGCATGATCCTAACAAAGTTGTTTGCTTATAACTAGTGGCATCTTGGTCTATCTTGCTTTGGATAAAACTTGCTTATAATTTCTGGTTTATGACCTGTCCAACTACTGACAAATACATGTAAGTGGCTTTGGATGAAAGCGACTGCCAAATGCCGTAAATTCAAAATGTAAAACGACTGCTACTGTAAATGCCGTAAATGTGGCCAAAAAGGCAGTTGGCCAATAAGACCTACAACAACCCGTTTCACTATGAGAGCGGCCCCCAGAAACATCTCTGGAAACAACACGCATCACCAGAGGGTGTGTGGTGATGTCACGGAAGGTCCCTTATGGTCTACTAAAAGAGACAGCTTAGAGGAAATGCTTGGTTTTCACTACTGCAAGTGAAAGAGATGGACCTAACACTGCAAATAAGTCTCTTGCTGATCCTCATAGAGGGTGAGTACTTTACATTTGTAAGCTATGTAGCCTTCACTGCTTCATGAAGTATTTAGTCATCTAGTCATCTTGGAATATACAGTATTTGAATGGTTTCTGGACGTGGAATGCTTCATGAAATGTGATTGTGTCCAATTGCATGTTAAGGTTATACAACTGGGATGGTTTTCATGTGTGACAACATAATTTACTGTATGTTTAATATGGGTGCTTACAGTACTTACAGTAACATTCAGAGAGTAAATTTCCCAGAGTTAAACATTTTTTCCTCCAAAATAGTATTTTTTCCTCTATTTTTAGTGTTTTAGTGGCATTTAGACTCTAGAACTGTTAAGTTCCAGAGTTAAATATATTGGAGTGGTTGTGACCCCACCCCTTGTTCCACACGTTACGTTTACTTTCTGTTGGCATTACAACTGGAGCTGCTTGTGCTTGCAAACTCAATCCAGCGGCACTTTTCAAAGGGAAGATTCGTTTTTCACTTGGTGTAATGACTAATTATTGCCCGGTTTCACAGACATGGATTAAGTCTAGTCCAAGACTAAGCGAAAAATTGAATGAAGATCTCTATTGAAAAATGTTCTTTGTCTAAATTTAGGCTTAATCCACTTCTGAGAAACCGGGCCTATATATTGTAACGAATAAGGATTCCCAGCACGCAATGTGGTTGCATAGTTAAGTTAATTTGTTAGTTTATTCAGTTGTAATGTACAAATATACCTGTTATTGGGCAGTATTGTTATATTCTAGTCATATGTACAATGTTTTGGGTACTAGGACAGTTCTTTTCAGGCACAACCATGACAGAGAGTGTTAGCAATATGATAGACTCAAGCTACCGTTAGCATAGAGCAGGCGTGTTTGCATGTTATGTAGAGTGTAAGTTAAGCTCTGTTAAATGGCAACAAGCCAAATGCTACAAATAAATGTTACACTGTGAATGTGTTTCTGTTGTTTCAGTTTGAGAGCTATTATAGAGCAATGGCATCATTCTTTAGATACATTTCTACTCTGAGTAGCAAAATTACACATTTATATAACTGAATGGAGTTGTCCAGTGCTGAATTTAGATTCTACATAGTGTAAAATATAACTATAAAGAGATATGCAGTTAACATTCGACTCAATAGTGTGTTAAATGCAACTCTGTACAAAGTTATAGCGATCAACTTTTACTCTGCATTGTGTAAAAAAATAACTTTGTAGTGAGTTAAATTGTGAGAGTCATTTTCTAAGAGTTCATTATAACACCATATGGAGTTTTCTTTTACCATATTAGAGTAAAATTTAACTCTAAATTGTGTCAAATTAACTCTCAGAATTTAACTTTTCTACAAGAGTGGATTTAACTCTATTTAGACTGGGACCAAATAGTAAATGGACCGGAGTCAAATTTTACTCCATTTGAGTTAATTTTACTCTGGTAAATCGGCAGGCAAATAAAATCCACAAAACAGCTAAAATTATTTAAACTTTGAAGGATAAATACAATATGTGTACCACCTCAACCACCAAAACTAAAATAATACATTGCTGAGCTCTGAATATGGAGCCAGACAAAAATGAGGTGAAATACATTTTTAATATTAACTTTTATTCACAGTAGTCAGTTTTCAAACACACAAGCCCACGCCTGCAGATGCAGATTCATTTAGTTAACCTCACTGAAACCCACCAGCTTGAAGAATACAGTATACTTTCCCACGTGCATGTCTTTCCAAACACCTGTTATTCATTCACACCATAGGAAAGGAAAGGTTTGCGACGCCCGTGTATACTTTTGTTAGACTTACATCATCAGACTTGCATTTACCCCCCCCCCCCCCCCCTCACCCCTTTCACTTTCACTGTGGTGGGATGGCTCACATGACTTCCTGTGCTACAGTATACGGTCGTGGCGAATTCTGGTCTCAGGCATGGTTTTTTCTGTCTGACATTGTTTCTCACACCATGTCGTTATGGTGATAAAAGGGTGGGTGGGCAAAGTAGAAAAGATTTCCTGTTGGATGAACATATAGCCTTATATGGTCCTACGAGATATTAAATGATAGAAGAACAACACAGATAACTGCTTAACAAACTAGTGAAAAACTGGTCGTCGTGCTAATGGTTGTTTGGGTTTATGATATTAAAATTGACATTCAGACGTTAAATTAAAGCTTTGCATTTGAATAATTGTATAATTATAACTTTGTTACATAAGCGTATCAACAGACTTGCTTTAGGAAAATATCAGTTATTTCATTAATTCACTTTGTGGTTTTTTTCGGCCCCTACAGCCCACAGATATGAAGGGTGCTGATTGTTGGCTGATAATGTAGATGATGTAGTTAATGTAGATGATGTAGTTGATGTAGTTAATGTAGTTACTGTAGATGATGTAGTTACTGTAGTTGATGTAGTTACTGTAGATGATGTAGTTGCTGTAGTTGATGTAGTTACTGTAGTTGATGTAGTTACTGTAGTTGATGTAGAGGCTGTCTGTGAGCATGTGCTATGTACTTGTTGTGACTCAACCCTCCTGGTCCTGGCAGGATCACTGTCCGCGTTTAAGCAGGTGCAGGTGATGAGAGGCAGGACGCTGACCCTGAGGTGTACCTTCATAGACGCTCACCAGAGCAATGTGGAGTGGAAAAACCCCAACGGGTTTGTCATGTTCTTTAATCGCAACAAAGGTGAGCAGCGTGGCCTCCTCCTCCTTCACTGTAGCCGACACATCTTATGACGTAACACAAAGCCAACACATCTTATGACGTAACACAAAGCCTACTGCTACATAACACAAAGCCAACACATGTTATGGTGTAACACAAAGCCAACACATCTTATGACGTAACACAAAGCCAACACATGTTATGATGCAGCACAAAGCCTTGTGTGTGAGGCTTTGTCAACTCTCTTTCAAGGCCGCCCTGGCCAACCCAAGCAGCAGCATCATAAAGCAAACTCATAGTTACAGACAGAAAACACACTAAATGAAACAGCATTATAAAATATAAACAAGCATAAGGAACTCTAAAAAGAGAAATTAAAGGAGTCAGTTCTGTATGTAGGTTAACTTACAATCAATGTTTAAGGAATCTTTAATTGTGTTCTCTGTCCTCATTGGTGGATAATGATACATTACAATATCATGTTCTGATGTCTGTCTTGGAACAAGGGTTTAAAGGCTTCTCACGGAGCCGTAGTTTACAAGCCTTGCATTGCACAGGGCGCTAAGCATCTTCTGTTGTGCTTTCATTTGCCAGCGTTGAGGGACAAGCGCTACAGCATAGACAACCTGTCCAATGCAGAGTTCACTGTCAGTGTGTCCGATGTCGGCTTCAGAGATGGGGGCAACTATACCTGCATTCACTACGGTCACAATGTCACCAACACGACAGTGGAGGTGACTGTACTAGGTTTGTACCATGGTGGCTCATGCTAGTGTGTGTGTGTGTGCTGGTTTAGTTGTAACAGGTTAGTTGGCATGTCCTGTAGTGACTGTGGAAGTTGATATTAGTCATTTCTAGGCACTAATACTGCGTATGTGTGACGTCTCCTCTAGAACAACCCAGGATGAAAGTGGTCAAGCATGGTGGTCAGACCGTGGTCAAATGCTGGGCTGCAGGGAATCACCATTGTCCACAGATCTTATGGCGCCTGGACAATGGGCTTGAAGTCATTGGTAAGATCATCATGCATCTACTATCCACTGATTAACACAACTCTTCATCTGAAACTGAATGTGCTGCTATTATTGTCCAGTCGTGTTTCATTTGGGATCAAATTGGTTGAATAAAGTATAGACCGTTTCATTAATGTAGTTTTATATTCTATGACTGTCTGACTAAGTGTTTTTGTTATTAGATCAGATCAACTTTATTGTCATTGTTTTTTATACATTCTTGCATTTCAACTGAACAATATTTCCTCAGTAATCAAGGTGCATCCTGGAATGTGTAGTATTCAGTGCGGCTGAATGCCACCCGGTGTCTTCAGTCTTCCTTTGCCCTCTGTGACTCCCAGGTCATCCCACCTTGACCAATGAGAGTGCAGAACGCAAATGTCAGTCTGAGGACCTGCTGCGTGTCAAGCCTCTGAAGAGAGTCAAGATAGAGTGCCTCCTCCACCATCCAGCCCTGTTCACCGAGCAGCCGCTTCACAACTTTGTGTTCGTTGGACGATCACGTGAGTGCAGTGTACTGAATGTCAAGCCGAAGATGCTTCTTCTTCTCCTTCTTCTACTTCTTCTACTTCAGCCCCTCTGCTCCTCTAGGGAGCACAGGCCATTGAAAAATGTCTCCCACTTCTCTTGGTATTAAGCACGAAGGGTTCTGAATAACACCACTGCTTGATACTGCGTTTTGAGAAATGTTGTTATTTATTTATTTGTCGTTCCTTTCTTGTGCAATGTCCTTGAATCCAAGAAAGGCGCTTATACATGTAATCAAATAAAGAGCTTCTGCGTAGAGGGCAACGATTACGGAACAAGGGTAATGGAAAGTCCTGCCCTTTCCCCCGGCTAGCTGATCATAGCTGCTCCGTGACCAAATGCTCAGTTGGTGATTTCCTCTTTCTCTGTCGTAAACAACCACGGTTTATTTTAGCCTCAGACTTTGAAACTGAAAGCACATCTACAAATATGGCAACACTGGCTAGTTGTCCGCCATGGCAGTGGTTTGTTTGCCAGTTTAAGGATACAGCAGCAGAACCCGTGATATGACATGACAATGACACTCAATGACAACAATGTCAGTGCTCAATGTGATATACTGTCTTCCACAGTTCCAGCCCCCGTGACCTCCCCTACTGCTCGGCCAGGAGGCCTGTCCACGGGACGCCGGTCCACAGGAGACCTGACAGGGCAGCCGTCCACAGCAACACGCTGGCAGCACATAGAGAACACAGCGTACATCTTAACAACCAAGTTGCTGCAGCCATCTTCCACAGCTGGCTCTATCACCATGTTAGCTGGCAGCGCCACGGATAAAGTCACGGTGTCCTCGACTACCTGTGAGTGCTAATGCATTGTGTTGGCATAATATACACGCCCTCAACACACTTGGGACTTAGTCAAGACAAATAACGCACAGGAGAAAGTGAAGAGAAATATGATAGACACACTGTTTTAGGCCAGCATTATGCCATTGTGGGTGGAACATGAACTGCGACCCTCTCTGAACCCATGAGATGGAAACTAGACTGAGAGCTTTCACATGATTTTGTGAAATTAGCTTTGCTACCACAAGACTTTCATACTACGCTAAAACGTGTTTCCTGGAGCGGAAGTGACAGTAGAATACAGTGAGCCTCGGTCAAAAGAGCTATCAGAGACATTACAAGTATGTTTCTAGTTATGGTTATTTGGATAGAGTAAAGGTAAAACTCTGAAATATGAAAGGGCAAAGGTTAACTGTTATTTTGTGAATTGTTTCTAGATGAACCACACCAGTCAGAATCTGGCCCAACCAGGACACCACGTGATACGAATGGTAACAGAAGCAGCACAACAGGTAAAATAGCAAAATAAGGGCAACATGTCTAAATGCAAATGCTTAAAAAAACTCAGAAAATTAATATTGTATTATGCCACTCAAAACTGTATAGGTTATATACTGCCATCTAGTGGTTGCCTCTATATACTGCCATCTAGTGGTTGCCTCTGTATGCTGCCATCTAGTGGTTGCCTCTATATACTGCCATCTAGTGGTTGCCTCTATATACTGCCATCTAGTGGTTGCCTCTGTATACTGCTATCTAGTGGTTGCCTCTGTATGCTGCCATCTAGTGGTTGCCTCTATATACTGCCATCTAGTGGTTGCCTCTATATACTGCTATCTAGTGGTTGCCTCTATGTACTGCCATCTAATGGTTGCCTCTGTATACTGCCATCTAGTGGTTGCCTGTAAACATCATGAGCTTGTTCAGGCTTTTGTGAGGTTGATATTGAATAATCCTGTAATAATATCTCTCTGGTCCTTTATTAAAGGTTGGTCACCTGTCGCCGAGGCAACAGAGGATACCTTCTCCCACAATGACACAAGAGGCAACAGTTCCCATGGTGAGATATGACAGCCAGATGCTATTACCAGCTAATAGACTGCTGTGAGTCACGGTGAGCCAACCAGCGGTGCTTGGTGTCTCCACAGGGGGCAGCACTGAGCTGGGCATGCAGGCTGACAACAGGAGTTCTCCACTGTTGGTGTTCCTGGTGACTTGCCTCGTCTTCGCTCTGATGGTGGTGGTCATCTTCTTCATCGTCAAGCTCAGGAAAGCCCACGTGCTTTGGATACGTGGTGGGTGAAGAGCCTGTCTGTCTGTCTGCCTGTCTGCCTGTCTGTCTGCATGTCTGTCACATCACATGCCATGTTACACATGTTAATGAATCATTATTGTTTTCATTGTTGCAGAAAATGAAGATTCGCCTCCGTCCACTGAGAGCAACAAATCCAAGTCAAGCAGTGAAGAGAAACAAGGTCACAGGAAAGCAGGTAGGCCTGCTATAGAGCATGACCTCCACCTGTTAGAGAAGAGGCCTGCTATAGAGCATGACCTCCACCTGTTAGAGAAGAGGCCTGCTATAGAGCATGACCTCCACATGTTAGAGAAGAGGCCTGCTATAGAGCATGACCTGCACATGTTACAGAAGAGGCCTGCTATAGAGCATGACCTCCACATGTTAGAGAAGAGGCCTGCTATAGAGCATGACCTCCACATGTTAGAGAAGACGCCTGAGCACTCACATGGGCAAACATATTGTATCTGTCACACTGTAACATGGGCAGACATACTGTATCTATAACACTGTAACATGGACAGATATACTGTAACATGGGCAGACATAACATATGTACCACAATGTAACCTCCTGTCTTACAGGACTCTGTGCATTTACAACTACGTACGTCACGGAAGAGCCGTGTAAAATCAACCCTACAGCGATGACATCATCACAGGACATCAGCCAGGAACAGCCTCATAAGCCACCAGCTGGACCTTCGGCCCAGATAAATATGAAGGAGACTGAACTGTAAAGACTATGTCCTGCTGTAGTCTGAATGTTTATATTGTGTGTGTGTGTGTGTGTGTGTGTGCACGGTGGGATTGATTGAGATCATGCTATGTGCTAAGGAGCACTGTAAATATGTTGTTTACATGCAATAAATTATCATTTATAAATATTTTTTAAGCAATGGGGGCTCCGCAGTGGTTCATTTTACAAAGATAATACATTTTTATTTCATAATAGATAATGATATAAACTCAAATTTTCTGAAAATGTAACTATTTTCTCTAAAAGTGTTATTGTTACACACTAAAAGGTCATTTAAAAAATGTTTCTTTTTTACCACGTGGCAATTATAAATAGTTGATAACAAACCCCGAAAGGAAATTGAGCAAAAATACATTGAAATGTATTTTCAAATAAAACTCCAATTATCTTAATTGTATCAAAATAAAGCACAACAAACAGCAGCCACGGAATATATCAAAATAAAATACTTTTGTATTTAAAAAATACTTTTCCAATTGAGCATGAAATCTCTTCACAAAACTATCAGTCGTCATATTTTATCTAGCCTAACCTTTCATGTGTAAACTGACTTAGTTAATTGAAGGTATAGTCAGTCATTCTATAGAAAGCTTGTTATTTGAGCTTCAAAACAGAAACTCTTCTGCCTTTAATGACATATGGTGCTTTATCAGAATCAGCGTCCCACACATTGGAAACACATTGCAAGTAGGATATTGTTGTGTGGTCTGCACCACTTTGTGTTACTATTAACAAAGCCAGGACTGTAGAAACACTGGATTATTCTATCCGCATGCACATGGAATGGGCAGCTAGCAAACTGTGAGTACATATTTACTAAATATGACAAAAGTGTATAAATAATCAAAGTTGCCTACCTTTAACAATATAACTTTAACCAGAGAGCTCAGCCAATCAGCCAAGCAAACAAAACTGAAGGGGTTGAGGGGCTTCCAAGCCAGAATGATTATATATATTTTTTGAGCACACAACAGCTTTTCTTTGCTTAACTAATCTGACACATAGTATGAGACCAGTTAAGGTGAGGGAAGCGATTGTAAACTAATCACTCCTCACAGTCTGCCAAATATGTGATTGCGTTGAAAAGAAATCCTGACTTGACCATTGCTCTAAGATTAATTTTTGGCATTAGATTAGTCTGGAAAGTGTGATTACTTTAGTATTCACAAATCCATCCTGGATGAGGGACCAATCAGAGACCAGTCGGGGGGCTACATGCAATGACGTTCAAGATATGCTTTTTATTTTTTTATGCAAAACACAAAGTATACATAGTACAATAACAAGCACAATGTGTACAATACAATCACTTAGTCAAAATTAATAAAAATAAATTAAAATATTTAACAATAGATACCAGGGGGTGGGTATACAAAGACAATACATACAATAAAATCTATAGTCAATATCTTATAATAAGTACAGACATTCAACATTTTCAGTGCTTTCTTATTAGAAGACTTTTCAATAGGCTAATATATTTTTGCATTCTCTAACAATTACCAGTAATAAAGGTTAATTTTTGTTATATTTACATTTGTGAATATGAAATTTAGCCAATATAATTATTAAATTAATCATGTAGAATTACTTTTGCTTGGTTTCATCATAATCAGCAAAACTGAACCGAATATTTTCCAAAATAAAGAGAAATCACTGTAAATATAGTCAATCACAAACCTACAAATGTCTTGCCATAACAATTTGACATGATGACAATGCCAAAATAAATGAAGCAACGTTTCATGATGTGTATCACAGAAGGAGCAATTGACAGTAATATCTCGCTTGAACTTGCTTAAATAATGATTAGTTTGGTAATAATATCTATGTAAAATTTCAAATGAAACCTCTCTTAATTTATTAGTAAGTAAATACTGGCAAATGCAATCAACCAACCTATTCCAATAAAAACATACATAAGGAATAGGCACAATATCTTTTTGAAATAAAGATCGAATGGTCTTTGGGTGTAATAGAAATATAATATAATGCTTAACATTCTGGATATGATAATAAAAAACCTCGAGGGTTAATCAACTGACTGACCAGAAATATATTATTATCAAACAAAGCTTTAAAAAATAAAGATGTATTTTTGTACAGACTATACCTATTATTCCAGATAAAATATTTATGTGGAGAGAAGTTGTGTTTGTAAATCATCGACCAAGACAAAAGCATTTGTTTATGGAAGGCAGATATTTTTGCTGGAATTTTTTCAGCATTATAGTTACATAACATTAAGAATTTAAGGCCACCAATTTGAGAGAATATATAATTAGGAATAATGTTCCAAACAGAAGTGTGGTTCTTTAAAAAAAATCCTAAGACAATACATTTTAAATGTACTGTTTCATTCAAGCTATGCATTGAAGTCATACATTAGAAATTGTGGTAATGCAAGATGAAACTATACAAACAGTTGTAGTACCGCTGATTAAAGGTTTTCCAATAGTTCAAAATTAGGTCTAGGATGCCAACTGCAAACTTTTCCCCAATTAGCGACACTGTTGGCGAAGTGAATTTTGGGTCTGGTTACACCAGAGGCTGTCCCATAAAGTATTTAATAGTATTTTTAAAATACAAAATTCCAAACACTAAAGTATTTTGATACAAAATATACATCCATTTTCAACAACCCTATCTAATACAAATGACAAAATACTATGTACTAAATGTATCACAAATACTGCCCATCCCTGACTACGATTGTAAATAGAATTTCCCCTCGTAGGACTATAAAGATGAACTCCCACATTATTTATTTATTCCAGAGAGAATATTACAGAACATTTTTGTAAACGGTTTTATTTTTTACTGCAAGAACAAAATGTACAGAGTGCATTAACAGCTAAACTACTCGGCGCAATGGGTTTTTACAGCGCAATATCAACATCCCTCAACTAAATCAAACGGGATGCAATGACACAAAATGCATCCTGGGCGTGGCCAGCTAATCTATTGGTGGATATTGATACGTATCTGACGACTCGACGTATGATTGGCTGCTGTACCGGCAATATAGCTCGTCCGCAGTAAAGCGTCCGTTCTCTTTCAGGCGGGGATAAGCTGCGCACTTCATCTAACATCACGTCAACCGCGGATCAAACCTGGTAAGTACAATGGGCATGTTCTGGAATGAACGGTGTTGTTGTACGGGAGCATGGTCAACGTATCACGTAACAATAACTGCTTGATGTGGCCTTGATTCGGCGGTATCCATTTTGTCATATTGAACATGTCTTAATGTGCTATGTTACTTACATATTGACTACAAACACGATTTGTGTTTATTTGTCGGTGGCGATATTGAAGTGAGAAGCCACTGTGCTGTGAAAACGAAAGTGAACGAAGATGTCCTGTAGAGTGTTCTAGATGCTTCCCTCAACGAAAATGTACTGTAGGTTGTTCTCGAAGCTTCCCTCAACGAAAATGTACTGTAGGTTGTTCTCGAAGCTTCCCTCAACGAAGATTTACTGTAGATTCGTCTCAAAGCTTCCCTCAACGAAGATTTACTGTAGGTTGTTCGCGAAGCTTCCCTCAACGAAGATTTACTGTAGGTTGTTCTCGAAGCTTCCCTCAACGAAGATTTACTGTAGGTTGTTCTCAAAGCTTCCCTCAACGAAGATTTACTGTAGATTGTTCTCAAAGCTTCCCTCAACGAAGAGTTACTGTAGATTGTTCTCAAAGCTTCCCTCAACGAAGATTTACTATAGATTGTTCTCGAAGCTTCCCTCAGTGCTCACGTGTTCCCCCGCCGCCATGAACAATGGTGCCGTGGTTCTATGGCCGCCCGGCACCCGTACACGGCTATACTTCTGTACGGGAGAAAGCCATACTATTATCCTAATGATTGCTCCTTATTATTCTGGTTATTGACTGGTAGAATTACTTGTGTTATCACCAACACTACTAGTCACTCCCTGGCGAAATGGAGAGATCATTAGCATGTCTCAAAGTACATTAGCATGTCTCAAAGTACATTAGCATGTCTCAAAGTACACCGGGTTCCTGATTCGCAATATTACGCAATAAACCACTTCTAAAATGGTGGGACGTGTCGTAATCTAGGCGGGGCTCTTGTCGAAATAACCTCGAGGTTTCACAGCACCGGGCCGCGGCTCAAAATGGCTGCTCGTGTGAATAATCGAACCGTAGAAACCAAAAGAGATTTTCAGCGCGGTGTTTATTAGAACCTCCCCACCGCCGCCATGAGGCTCTCTTCCAGGCGGGCCTCGGCCCTTCGTATGCGTGGATGTCGCCATCTAGCGGCACACTCGCCTATCTACAGCTGAATAATTTAAAATGATTCAACAGCACATTTAATGGCTTGTGTTAAGCTTTTGCATCTAAAACATGAATCAGTCTTGACCATCTGTGATTAACTGTTCTAGCATGTTTTTTTTTAAGTTTACTCACTCAATATTCCTTTTTATTTCTTGTTTACTTTATTATAATTCTTTGGTGCTTTATAACATTAACTTTTTTTTGCGATTTCAACAGAAAGATGTCTAAAGGACCAGCAGTTGGCATCGACCTGGGCACCACCTACTCCTGTGTGGGTGTGTTCCAGCATGGCAAGGTGGAGATCATTGCCAATGACCAGGGCAACAGGACCACTCCCAGCTATGTGGCGTTCACCGACTCCGAAAGGCTCATAGGTGACGCTGCCAAGAACCAGGTTGCCATGAACCCCACCAACACAGTTTTCGGTAAGTTGAGCGCTTTGCTGAAACATGTCTCCTCAACACAGGAGAGGTGTTGGTGTGCCTTGCACTTGTCACTGTGATGACGTTTATTCCTGCCATTCGTAGTTTACACCTGAGGTTGAAAGACCAAAGACGGCCCCAGACCTTCCTTGGATGTCTGAGTGACTAAATGGTGAAATGTGGTGATTAGAATTGTGTACATGCGTTTACAACTGCCCCCTCTTCAAACAGATGCCAAAAGGCTGATTGGCCGCAGGTTTGATGATGGAGTTGTGCAGTCGGACATGAAGCACTGGCCCTTCGAGGTCATCAACGACAACACCCGCCCCAAGGTCCAGGTGGAGTACAAGGGGGAGAAGAAGTCCTTCTACCCTGAGGAGATCTCCTCCATGGTGCTGGTGAAGATGAAGGAGATCGCTGAAGCCTACCTGGGCAAGGTGAGTGCTTGGTCAGCTGCTGCAGTTCACGAGTTTACACAACGTGTTGCTCTGGACTGTCTGTATTAAAATATTGTGCTCTGCTCCTGGGGGCAGGATGTCTAGTGGTCTGGGTGTTTGACTCCTTGCCAGAGGGCTGTGGGTTTGAGACCCTGGAGTTGGCCTGCCTGTAAGCATCCTTGAGCAAGATGCCAGATATCCCTTCCTGCTCCATAATACATGTAACTAAGTGGTGTTTGATAAACGTGTCTCCTAAATAACGTCGTTGTGACCCTTCCAGACGGTCAACAACGCTGTAGTCACTGTCCCCGCCTACTTCAATGACTCCCAGCGCCAAGCAACCAAGGATGCCGGCACCATCTCAGGCCTCAACGTGCTGCGTATCATCAACGAGCCAACTGCTGCTGCCATCGCCTACGGCTTGGACAAAAAGGTAACTGGCCCTGGAATACCGCTGGTATCCATGGTAGCAACCTGTAGCCCTTTAATTAACTGGTAGATGCCACCTACATGTCTTATAAAGGGTGTCTAAGTACCATCTAATGGTCTACTCAGGTGGGCTCTGAGAGGAACGTCCTCATCTTCGACCTCGGCGGCGGCACCTTCGACGTCTCCATCTTGACCATCG
>JAODOY010048215.1:0-17500 GCA_025399855.1 Forbesichthys papilliferus | reverse complement strand
TCACTGCGTTAGGAAAATATCAGCCCGTGGTTTATGTGGTCACAAAGTACAGCATCACATAGCCCAGCAACTCTCTGAATACAGGAGAGAATTTATAGGCTATGCTGTATATTGTAGAAGGTCATAATTGTAGCAGACCAGGTTTTCTCTAATCTAAAGGGGGTTGTTTTGCAAGCAACTTTTTGAAAAATGTGTTACCCACCCTAATAGATCTCAATTTCAAGCCATTTGCTGCTTGCCTTATTATATTTTTTCCACTGCACATATTGCTTTGCTGCTGTAGCTTAACATCTGTCACTCCGCTGCAGTCAATTTGCAGTATGCGTGAACACAGTGTTTCCAGGAGGCAGTAATGTTATTTTAGTCCCCAGTGCTCTGCTGTAAAGCAAAGCAGTGTTGACTGACAGAGCTATCGGTGTTTGGACAGACCCATTGAAGAAAACATGTAAGAGGAAGATTCCATTTGTTTGCAAAATGCCTTAAAACGATAGACATGATTTAGAGGCGAACATGCTGATTCACAGCACATATTCCTTATTCTTGACCTTGGTATGGAATTTGAAAGGCCTTCACCCACATAGTATACACATACTCTCAGACACCCACTTAGATATGTCAGGGTCCCCTTCACACTTCCGTATATTGCCCGGGTGTTAAGGGGGTGGGTGGGACATTTGATATTGCAGTGGAATAGTGGCTTTGGGTACACTCTGGAGGTCATGGCTAATGTGACTGTACACTCCACTGGTGGCTAACAGGCTTGCCTTGCAGGCCTATTGCAGAGAAGGAAAGGTAAGAGGGCACACACATCTCACATTATGTCAGGTTTTAGGTTAAGAGGATGAAAAGTTTTCATTGACTGACGGTCTTCAGTGCATTTTCGTTTTGATGTCACATTCCATCACATGTCATGAGATATATTTTTTTATGTTTCACTTGTTGTACTAAATGACATTGATGAAGATCAAAATTGTGCAATGGGTGTTCATTTATATTTTTGGGATGAATTTATAGGCCTACAGCTTTAAAAAAATGTTGGCACTCAACGTTTTACACGGCCCCCAGTTTGAGAACCACTGCTCTATGTCACTGCCCACAGGTAATTATGGGCCAGCATTTCTTTGCATGTTTACATGAATGAAGGCACCTGTTGCCCTCCCATTTCAGCTGATATCATCAACTGTGTCTATTTTGGCAATGTCAGGATAATTAAAAGATCAAGAGGTGCTTTCTCTTGTGTATATGCTGAATTCAGCATATACACTTGGCAGTTGGCTAATTATTTAGTGCTAAGAAATACCAATTTGACAAGTGCACAGTGATTTAAAATGAATAACAATGATACAGTTGACATTGTGTGTCTAGTTAGGGCACATTTTTTGTTTTCTGGCATAATACAACTTAATTACAGTGTATAGTATGTACGTTACATTCTGATTGGATATAGGTTACATTATTGTAGTTGATGCAGTTGATGTTCCTTACCAAATGCCTTTTCAGTTGCATCACGGTCTGTGTAAATCACAGTTGTTTACATTTGTTATAGGGAAAGGTCTTGACTTGAAACATGATGTTCTGCTGAGGCCTCGCTGCTGAGGGCTTGCTCTCGTACAGAACATACACTGTATGACTGTAAAGACTTTAGAAAGACTTACGAAGAATAATAGAATATTAAAAACACTCACATTTAAAAACAATGTGTAATTTGTCAGTGTTTTAATAATCATGTGATCTAGTCTATATGTTCAGCTGGTTTGGAACCTCAGAAACATCCCTTTGATAATGTCCTCTTGTGTGTATGCCAACATTTATCCTCATGCTTTTTTGGCTTTGGAAATGCTAAAATATGATTGGTTAATCGGTTTTG
The DNA here is from genome assembly GCA_025399855.1 of Forbesichthys papilliferus. Taxonomy (NCBI): domain Eukaryota; kingdom Metazoa; phylum Chordata; class Actinopteri; order Percopsiformes; family Amblyopsidae; genus Forbesichthys; species Forbesichthys papilliferus. The sequence goes on along the minus strand of JAODOY010048215.1, from coordinate 15,633 downwards.
CTGTTTAGGTGCAATAGCATACAGTAGTTACATTTGCAGGTTTGCTCTCCGACTTTATTAAACATATCATCCCAGGGTTGCTTGAAATGTCCTTAAATAGAAACTGCCTGTCTATTGTTAGTTACAGTAGGACATGTCACTATTGCACAGCCTGCTCTCTATGCGTAGCACTATACTTGACTTCCTGTGTGAGCCGCGTGGTGTCGATAAACCGTGCAGTATGTCCTTGTGAACAGCACTTCCTGGGTAGGCCTCATGTTACCTCTGCATATGAGCCAGTGTTGTGCGCCTTCATGCATTCTGTATGGTCTTCCTGCAGGTTATGCCTCCCCAAAGGCTTCCTGTGTCCCCGGACGTGAAAGAGAAGGGCTGATCACCCGTCCCCCGAAGTTCCTGCCCGGTTTGCGCCTCTGCTGGCTTGCTAACCCCCCCCCCCCGAGTTTGTGTCCCACCCCCCACCCCACCCCCCTCCCCTCCCCACACACACCTCACCCTATACCCTACCCTAGTCCTCTCCCGTTGCCATGTCGACCCCTGTGTACATACTATAGACAACCCCTCCCCTAGCCATCAATCCATCCCTCTGGTGTCCTAGGCCTGCATAGCACCCTCTGGTTGCCCCTGCCTCCATGGCTACAGGAGGTCATGCCCCTGAGATAGATGCGTTCATCAACCTGCAACAGGTAAGAACGCTTTACGCTGCTTCTGGGTTGTCATGACGCTATTTACAGTAGTGAACCTAACGGATGTTTGTTAAAATAAGACAACAATAATCCCTTATTGCTCATATGCCATTATGTCAACACACACACACACACACACACACACACACAATGCTCTGTTAGTAATCACAATTGTGTATGTTTATACTGGGGTCATATTCCCGTGTGGTGTGTTGCTCTATCAAGAGACATTGTGTCTCTTATGCCATAGCACAACATTGTGTTGTAGCAGAAGCTTTAGCCTGACTCTTGATAGCCCTTATTAGACCTGGTTGCTATGGTGTCTCCCAAGCAACTGACTGAGTGATGACACATGGCAGAGTTCTATGGGAAAGTCAAGTAGCAAACGTTTTTTTGGGTCTGCCATATTTAGTTGCATACTCTCTTCTACCTACAAGGGAATTAAGATAAAACTGTAAATAAATGTTACTAGATTGTGTACACACTATATCTTTTTTTAATATCTGCGTCCATGCACATTTCTCGAGTACTACACCCTCAGACTGCATGTGTGAATTCGCGTACATTTGCCGTGAACTCAAAGCAAACAGAAAAATGTTTGCGAGCGCTCGCCTTTGTTTGCCAATATGAGCACACTTTTGGTGCCGTGTATTTTCACATTTGGAAGGCAAACTATTGGCCAGTGCCACTGCCAGAGTGGTTTACAGTGGATATGATAATGTAATCAAATAGGCTAATGTGGAGGGGTCATTCCTAAGCTAGCCATTTACCATTACCGCAGCAAAGACTCACAGATCTCAGCTGTGAGGTATGTGTAATGTCCTCTCACCACCCGTGACTGTTGCATTGGTCCTGTTTCTTGGAAATGGATAAACATGAGGCCTAAAGGTATGCTGGGTTCTTATCTCCTATGCTCCCCCAAATATTACACTAGAGGGTGTCAGTCCTGTCTCAGACCAGGGACACCGCTGCAGTAGTAGGAATATGAGCATGCGAACAGTGGTTGGTGCAGTAGGCTATTGGCTGGATAATTTCACCTTTAATATTCACTCTACACAGTCTCCTGCTGGTTCTTTATAGAATTTGACACACCCACCCACACACACACACACACCCGGACATCTCTCTTTAAAGTTGTGCTACCGATGCCTACAGTAGTGTATCATGACCTTTATAAACTCAGTGTGTGCGTGCGTGCGTGCGAGTGCGTGCGTGCGTGCGTGCGAGTGCGTGCGTGAGTGCGTGCGTGCGTGCGTGCGAGTGCGTGTGTGTGTGTGTGCGTGTGTGTGTGTGTGTGTGTGTGTGTGTGAGAGAGACAGCAAGGGAGCTTGTATGTAAACCCACTCATCAACGGCTGGCACAGTTGAGCTTGGGTTGCCACGGCAACATCACTAGCCAGTTGCAGCCCAGAAGACATCATAATACAGATGAAGGAGTAGAGGGATGCAGGATATGTTGTTGTTCATATTGATACCTTCTGTGTTCTGTATTGAATAAAGCACATTTGCAGCTTGTCATTCATCATGTCTGCTACATTGTCTTGGGGTGTCTCTGACATTGGTTATTTGAAATGCTTTTGACAAACATTATAATTCAACACTTTAATTTAAGACACGTGAGAAACGAACTCTGAGATCTTTGGCTGTATACGGCTGCTCATTACTGGATTTATTGTTCAAATAAAATAATAGACAGATGCACGTATGAACTAGAAATTATACTTTCACTTAGAAATGCGAATAAGATGTACTTGTGAGTGGTTTTCCTGGGATGTCGGCCAAATAAGTTCAGTTGAAGACACAGGAAGGAAGGAAGGAAGGAAGGAAGGAAGGAAGGAAGGAAGGAATGTTGTATAATGTTATAAACACTACTAAAAGCCGTGCATTTTATGAGAGTGGGAAGGCCATGAGAAGTTTTGTTCCACATCTTAAATGTTTCCCACAGGGCTATACTGTATAATGTATGGATCCATTTTTACTGGAATTAGATGCATAGTCCTGCACATGACACAAGCATAGTGTCTGAAGGCAATGTCTGAGGGCAAAACTATCACCATACACAGACTACATCGTCACAACCAAACCAACCTTATAGACATTACACTGTATGTTCATGATGTGATCCTTTTATTCGGATAGCACACACTTTAAGCAGACACACTATAAGGACTTTGTTTAATTCTTCTGATGGAACGCTGTTGAGATGTGTATTTGTTTTAACGAGTTAAAAAAATATAGAATATTATCCAGCATTGCTTGCCTCACCTGCTGCCTCAAACGTCTGAATACATAGTTTATTATGTAGAATACCTCATATGCATTATGCATCCAAAATAGTTTCATGCTGTATATTTAAGGTTGGCAAGCAGACAGTTTGATAATTACACATGAAGGACTGTACTGAACATGCACACACAGTTCTATGACTTACCAAATTGTACAGTAAGTGAAAAATCCATCCAGAGATCTGTTGTTGGTCTGAATTTTGAGAGGGTTGAAGGACACATTGTCCGTCCCATTTGATGCAATGTGTTAGACGTGCTATGTGGTCCGAAGCTTTTTGATTCTTTATAGTGTCCAGCTGCTAAATGGCAGCATTGAACTAAACGCAAGAAACACCCCATCACATAGTGAATAAAGACGCATATCAACAGGTATTCTTACATCCTTTAACCTATTCATGCACTCATCGGCAGCTGCTTAATATTTCAGTACATTTCCCTGTACTGGCGCACTGGCGTGTTCAATTAAATGTGAAATATTGATACAGTATAGATGGCTTGTGGGTCATAGAACACCACTAAACTTTCGTTGTTGATGGAAGGGTGGAAGTCAAGGAACAGGGTTTAGCTGCTGGGATCGTTCATTGTTGTATACAATACACATAGCATGACCAGGAATCATGTGCATATCCCCCCCCTTCCCCCCCTTCCTCCCCACACACAGCAGGATATATTTCCTTTAAACTGAAGAGGTGCTGAGATAAGTGAGGAAGCCTCTACCAAAGCCTAATAGAACGGCCCTCTTTATGTGGGGCAGGCTCATAGTGAATAGTGAAACACCTTTCCACAGAAACCTGGGCTTTCACGCCAATTAAAATAAGACACTGCCTTTGGTATACTGTCTGGATATCTCCGCTTCGTCCTTTTGTTGTTGAATGCTAGTGCAGGTCATTCGGACACATCCTGTCCCCTGATCCCAGCGGTAATTATGTAGTAATGGTAGTAATGGAGCCTCAAAGAAAAAAGAAAGCAAAGAAACTTGACACCACGGCGTAGTAGCGAAATAGCGCTTATGCCAGCACCAATCCAAGCCAGAGTAATGCTTTCTCCTAACTAGGAATGCTTCTCATTGTCTGGTACATTAGCTTTTAACCTCATCACCTACTTAGCGCTGTTGTATTGATTTGCATGTTCTATTGACTGCTTCCTTGTTTGCCAGCTGTTGATGAATTATATTAGTTTATTTTTCCTTGCAACACCTCGTTCATTTATCGTAATACCCTCATATACTGTATCTTACAATGGCGTTTGCCAACAGTTACCATTTCTACCAATGGTGTAAAACTACATAACTAAGTTAAGTAATAACACCACTGAAACATTTGTTCACGTTTCATCTAATGAAATGACATATTATTCTGAAAATGTTGACATTATCATCTCAATATCTCGCGACCGCACAAAAGCATATGGCAATCTCTCAGGACAGCCCATTGGCTCAACCTTGCCCACAGCTACTGTAACCCTAACCCTTGCCTTGCTCTCTTCCTTCAAGGTCAAGGTCGAGGAGGAAGATGGCGACAACGAGGATGGCTCAGCGGAGCAGGCGCAGGAGAGTTGGGAGAAGGCTCTGTCCGTGGAGCGTTTCGGGGACATCATCAGCGACTGTGCCTCCTCCAGCGGGGACAGGATGGGCCGACACTACAGCGAGAAGGACTTTGAGTGTAGGACTAGCATCCGTACACTAGAACACCCTACTGTGTCTGTACTAGCAAGTGTAGTTCAGCGCGCTAGCTAAGATGCTATATCCAAACTCGTATCCCAATCCCTCAACTCCCTCCCTACAGTTAAGTGCTATGAGGCTTGCATCCCTGTCTACTCTTGAGCTCTCTCTTACTGTTGTCATTACCTTCTAAACGTCTTTTCATTTCACGGCATACTGTCTTGTATCATATCACTGCAATCTAGTTACACGTAATGTAATACTACTCCCCCACACTTACTGTAGATAGACTGTGTAGCCTTGACACTAATAGTGTTTATGCTTATTCCAGTTGTCATCGTTTAGTAAACTGATGGAATGGTTATTTTGCATTATGGTTCCTCCATGTTTGAGTCATCCTGTGTAGTGTTGCAGTGATTAAAAAAGAGATTGTTCAGTGTGCAGGAATGAAAGCCGAGCATATAAAAATGGATTAGTGTAAGAGGCCTCGGTAGAGTAACAGCACATTCTAGTGTGGGAGATAAGGACATCAAACATTAAAGCTGCTGTCTTTTCATGTTTATTAAGCAGTGTTTCCCCCTATTAAAGAAAGTTATTCGAATTGCAAAGTGGTTATTTATACTCTGAGGGTGCTTAGTAAGAAATTAACCTGAACTACTGTGAAGACACAATTGAACCAATTCAAAGCATGTGCTTGAAAATATTATTGTGGGCTCCTATAATGCCAAATAAGATAAAACTTTATTGTAGTAATGCCCACTGTGAAAACACTTTGACATGGCCAATTGGTTGCTATTGTACTGCTAGCTGTATAATAAAACATTAGAACTTCAACTGAAATCATCACTTTATACATTTTTATTTATGTATGTATTTCATATTGATGTATTTATCTTTAAGTCAATTTCGGTGAAAAACACACAAACAGCACAAAACACAAAACAGCATAGCCAGCAGATACCTTCGATGCTAAAGGTCACTCCTTTTAACGCTCTTCACCATCTGCTCAACAGACCACAGACACAGCTTTCACCACACACACCACCCCTTGTCCACCCACCTACCCCCCCACCAGTGCTTACGCAAGAGGGTCCACGGCTTGGAGCGGCGGCGCAAGAAGAAGCGTAAGAAACAAAAGACTTACGTTGCCCCGTCGGAGGTTACGCCCACCATCCAGGAGGTAGATGAAGAGGAGGCGGAGTCTGAAGCGGACAGACAGGGCTTGGTGGCCACGCCCACCGATCTCCCTTGTTGCCAGTCACAGGTAATATAAGGCTAATAGGCCAGGGTTTGTTGACCAATGGGAACGTTCGGTGTTGGGTGACCGTAGATAAAGAGAAAACTGCTGACGTCTTATATAATATAATGATAAACTTATTTGTATAGCACCTTTCATACACAATGTGCAACTCAACGTGCTTTACAGTTAAAAACATTTGAACAAAGGATAATGCAATAAAAAAAAAGAAATAAGAAACAATGAAAAACTAGGTAAAAGCCATGAGAAAACAAAATATTATTGTATTGGAGTTGAGAGGGTCTCTAACCCACCGGGATTCCAACCCAGGCGTTTGGTGGGATTCTAACCCTAATAACTGCATAACACTAACACACTAGTTTGACTGCATGCAATTTCTAGCTAGCTCTTGAATCTGAAAAAGGTAGGATCGTTTGAGCATTTTAGATGTTTAAAGAACATTTAAAATAAAAAATTAAGACACCATAAAAGTGTTTTTTTTGTGGAAACAGTGTGCCAGTGTTTAAATGATGCTGCACACTCATATTGGATGTTTACAATAGCAGGATCTGAAACCAGACCATATTGGTTTAGAATATGGCTACCTCCTGTCATTTGAATTTCACATATAATTTAATTTATATATCAAGACAAATGGGATTTAAGCCATATTATAGAGAATTGCATTGAATATAGTTGGGTTGTCTAATGGACTTGATGTATTTGGATCAGCTGAATCTTCTGGTAAATTTAGCTAATGCACTTGAGTTGCTGATGTGGAATATACAAGATCATTTTAAATTTGATGTATATTTTCAAAAATTGCCTGTTTAGCTAAATATTACATTTGCATATTAGAGGGTTTCTTTTCTTAATTTGTGAGTGAGAGATTGTTGCTACAATAGCAGCAAAATATCACATCCTACAGTATATTCACACCTTTGTGCAAGCATGACTATATGAAAGGGTATGGTGCGATAATTTATTATTGTCTTAAATTATAAATTGTTTTCACAGGGTGTACATTGGTTCTCTAGACACACAGAATTCTGGATCTATTTCTAGTTAATTTTCTAGTCAAGCAAATATATTAATTCATTTAAAGATATTGGTGAAAGAATGATCTTGATTTAGAGTGGGTATCTTCCTGAACGCCCTCTTCCTCTCAGTTTAGTTTGGGGAGCCAAGAGGACTTTGGGGAAGCTGGTCCTCTCAACACCTTCCACATGAAAAATGAAGACCTTCCACCATCAGAGAAGACCATGTCCACCTTGACAAAGGAACAGGCTTATGAGGCAATGGGAAATGTAGTCCTTGGATACAGTGATGAGCAGAGAAAGAAAGAAGCAAGAAACAGGTGTATTTTCTGATGGAAAGCAATGTAATATTAACATTAGTGATGCACTATATCTAAAAAAAAAAAGTTCACCGATCCGATAAACGATAATTTCCTACTTCTCAAGGACGATACCGTTCCGATAACACAATTTCACAGTAACATTTTTGTAAATTAAAGAAGCAGTTGAGTGGTTGAAATATAAAATATATATACAATATATATATATTACAAATAGCGATGGCATTTTGCTAAGAAACGCGAAGCACTGTTCAGCCTACATCCCAGCGCTGTCAGCGATCCACTCCACAAACACAGCTTTCCATGAATTCCATGAACATGATCCACAAACAAAACGTACTCCTTAATACTACAAAGCCTACAGTACGTTCTGTTGACAAAAGGTTATCCGTACTCATTTCTTGTCTGTTCAAATCTGCGGATATAGCAGACAGATGACAAGATTAGTACATGTAATCACACTCACATCTGATTGTTTACAGTCTTGCCGGCTTCAGTTCGGCAAGGATACACTACAAAGGAATGCAGGATAAGTGCCCAATACGCATGGTGGCCATCTTGCGTACGCGTAATTAAAAGCAAGTTTATAGTGGGCTTAAGGTACGCACTTGAAACATTGTTACATTTTTATTGGCTAAATTACCGAATATAATTTAAATTTCCGTTATGATTCCGCTAAAGAAAATATGCCCGTTGGATCATTTTTCAGATCGATAATTATTGTGCATCCCCAAATAACATACTCATACATCAGTACACTACGTCCCTGTAAAGCCATAAAATGAACTTTGTATACATATAAATACATCTTTGTTATTATAAATATGTTTTAAAAAAAGGTATACTCAAGTGAGATGGAGTCAATTAGGCACAGCATGAGCAGTTTTTAACTACAGTTTTTAAGATACACCTTTCCTGTGGCAATAACGTTGGCATTGCAGTATCTACACTAATAGGTGGCAGAACAAACCAAATTATTATTATTTATTACTTATTGCATATTAAATATTCATATAACTAGCATATTAGTTTGGTCAACGGAGCCAATTCATCATGAAACGCATCTGTCATATTGAAGTTCAAACAGCTATTTCAGTTTCTACCACCATTATGGAAAAGCATAGAAAATCCACCTTGAGAGAATACTGCAAAATAACAGTTGTATCAGCAAAGCCAAGAGGATTCATGTTACGATGTTGCTTTCACTTGAGACCAGTTAGAATACAAATAGCAATTACAATTGGACCAATCTCTGTCTGGACTGTCTGGACTGGCAGGACTGTTTGGATGTTTGTAGACCTGTTTGTTATGCCTGACTCTTTCATCTCAGTGCAGTGTGCTGACTTTGGCACATACACAGCATATCTCTGCACAACTTCACTCTGAGAAGAACCATTAAATCCATAAAAGAGTCTAGGACAGCAGTCTGCCGTTTCTGTGCATTGATGTTTTATGCTTAAGATAGGTAGAACATACACATGAGGCAATCATTCAAGTCCTGTGTAATGGAGTCATAATTGCAATGATGCAGATGAATATTTGGATAACGATTTATATTGCAGCAGCCATTTTTCATATTTAAAGTACACAGTTTACACTATATAAAGATGAAAAATAATCACCAGTATTATTGATTGTCACACCTCTGAGCATGTTTAATGTGAATTCCATGACCCATCTGGCTGATAAACATGCATAAGCATCTGGAAATACTTATTTGAATAATGCATGGGGTTTACAGCCTGAAGGTCAGACACTCTGTATTAGTATATGGTATCATTACTAATGCCTGGATGGAAAACGCACTCAGTGACTTTATCTTAGATTATTGCTGCTGGCTGCAAGGTTGAAACTATGCACTATGCAGCTCTCATGTAATGTTAAAGTGCCTTCTAGATCTGAAGTGTAAAGCGATCCAGGACGCTGTTGTAGAGCCCTCTACTGATGGAAATAGGATAATACAACTGGAGAATATCCATAGAAGTATACATACTGTTTGAGTGACATGTTTAGCAGTTGCACATCTCATTGTTTATCCATACTTTCAGATAGATGGATTGTGACACCCTGGGATTTAGGCTACTTACATATTGATAATATTTGCCTTCATTGATGCTGAAACATGATCTACAGTATGTATGAGGAGACTGTTAAAATAACATGCCAGCCTTTGTCCTGTCTTATCTTATCGTACCTTATCTTATCTCGTCTTATCTTACACATCTCTCTCTAGGGGGTCAGATTCCTCCACCTCCACCACCACTAGCGGCTGGTTTCGTAGGAAACCCCTCCACCATCGCCTGGCAGGAGCTCAACGGAGCACCTACGACCTACGGGAGCGCATCTGCATTGGCAGCATGACCGCCATGGAGATGGCCATCTACCAGCAGGTCCCCACAGACGAGGCCGAGGCCCAGATGCTGGCCAGCGCTGACCTAGACGACATGAAAAGTAAGGCTAGCTCACATCATCTTAAAAAAGGAAAGGGACATTTTAATTACTTTAACATGTATGCACCCCGTTTTAAGACATCGTTGGTCTTATCTTCATGAATTAGAATTAGACTAGATGGATTAATGAAAGTGTTTTTCTTTTAAATCAAGCTTTAGCACCCTCTGCTGGCATTTTGAAATTAAGGATAAATATGTTTTTGTATACATTTTACAACGCTCACATTTGGTCTGAATCTTAGAGCAATAATGTATAATGCAAGATATACAGTACAGTTAAGCTGTATAACCTACTCAGGTCTAGGTCTGTTATTTGTGACTTGTGCAAGAGGAGCCTCTGTTTCAAACTTGTCTGATTGGCTGGAGGTAGTTGAGTCCTTGCATTTGTTTGAAAGTGGTCCAATCACCTGCTTATAACTTTATGTGTTTCCAGATACAATAGCAAAATGAAACAAATGGTAGGTTTGTGAAGGCTGAAGGCTTAAGGCACCTTTTAAACTATAAATAGACTAAAGTATCCTAAATGTTGCCTCCATGTGGGGATACTTGGCATTACAGTCATTTATTTTGTACAACAGCAGCAGTGAGACACTGTGGCCTACATACTGTATGATGGAACCTTGTCAACATGTGTGTTATGGGTAATTCAAGTAGACAGGGTGAGTAAAAAATAAGCATAAGCAGAGTAAACAAAATGACAAGAAGACACATTATGTGAAAATATGATTAAAACATATTTGACCGTTTGTGACTCTTGACTGGCACATCTTATTGCCTAAAGGTAGTCAGCTATTGCAAGATATGTGTAAGATAATACACATTTAGTCAAATTCACCAAATATCTCCTCAAATTTCGCTAGGATACCTTTCTCTGTGCATGTTGAAAAAAGAATCTGATACTTCTACGCAGTTCTGGCGAACACCGCTCACAACAACAAGGTACAATGCTTTGCTTTACACTGCATTTCAATGTGTGAGGTGGCGCCGTTGTTTTGACTTGAGCTTGAACACATGTATGAATAGCCATACAGTGTCAATTTATTCACAGCTTTGGCGATATTTATATATATATATATATATATATATAGCTTGAATACCATAGGAGGAATGTTTCCATTAATTCATCAGCAGAAATATATTTCTACACTGTGCACTTTCAAATAATTATCTTTCAGTCTGTCTGGTTTGCATTTAATGTATCTATGTGAGTGATTGTACAGTACTGTAAATTGACAAAACGAGGCTAAAACAAATCAGTGAGTAGCGAATGGACATCGTTGGTTTTATCTTCATGAATTAGAATTAGACAAAATGGATTAATGCAGTTTTTCTTTTCAATTAAGCTTTAGCACCCTCTGCTGGCATTTTGAAATTCCACAGGTGTCTGCAGGTTCTCTTTCGGTTTGACAGGACAGGGCGACACTCCCTGAATGAGTTTTCCTATAGATTACCATACAAAAACATCCTATGATTATGGTGAAACTATGGTTTCAAGCGGCATATATTCTCTACAGTGCTGTGGTGCTGTGTTAGCTAGTGAAGTTTTGACCAAGTCGGGAAAAACAGGGTAACTACTTGATGTTTGTAAGGGAGAGAGACAGTTGTACTAGGAGAGCTTGAGTGACAGGTAGGGCTGGTAGTGGGAAGGTTGGTGTTTGGCAGAGAGGAAACAGTCCCACCCGGCACTCGGGGGCATTAATTAACACAGAGGCTGCAGTCGATTCTCCTTCATGAGTAACCCTGCCCCTGGCTTTTCCTGCTTTTACAGAGCAGGGCAATCATCGACTGGTGAAACCTTCTGGAAACACAAACATGGGCGCCCACTGTTTAGCAAAAAGCTATTGGATTTGTCAGGGGCAATGGCCCTAATCATTTCTGTCTCCCTTCCACCCAGGCGTATCTGTAAAGCTTCATACATTTTCTAACAGAACAAGGCAACGTGTTCTGAGTATGGTGAAGAACACGATGTTGCTTTATCACATCTGATGTCCATTGGGTACATTGATTTTTACTTTGTTGTTTTTGATTCGATTTGCATGAAATGTAAGTTTGGCTTTCAGGGAAAGGGAATGGAGTGGAATAGACCATAATCTAATAATTGCTTTTGTAGAGAATAATACTTGAATTTTATGGCTTAAGCATGGTATTACATAATTATGGAGCAATAGCATTTATGTGTGTGCTTTATCATTTAAATAAACCTGCATGTGACACCAACTATGGAAGTGTCAACAATCACACTATATGTAATTTTAATAAGGCCTCAGGACACTCATCAAAGCATTAATAAAACAGAAAGGAGGTGTGAATCTTGGGTCGAACACCCCGCTGTCCTGGGAACCTTGAGGACATTGTCCTTTCAAAAACGAGGGTTGGTGTCTGTGTTTGCAGTGGACATCTAGCAGTCCAGACATGGACACTTCCTGCTTTGTGCTTGTTTTATGTATGTGGTTGTATTAAGCACAGGAACCCATACAGTATCTATCTACACTATGCAGACATGCACCTCTATTAAGCCTCTAATTGTAGCCTCTGAACACACTGGACCACTCATATGAGGTTTATAAAAGGAAAAAACATTCAGCACTTTCTGTTTTGCTATAATTGAAAAACATAAATACTTGCTTAATATAGTAAATACGCACACACATACACATTAATGCATGATTTAGGGTGTGTCCCCATTTAGCTCAAAATAGAGCACCTGTTGTGACTAGCTGAGACCACGGCACCACGAGAGCAAAAGTTGTTTCCATAGCGACTGAGGAGATGAGCAGCAGAGTGACAGCACCGTCATCATCATATCTGACAGAGAACGACAGTATAATGCCAGGTCCTGCACTGTTCATTATTATCATCACAGCGTCACTTTTGATGCTAACACGTGTGTCGTTTAATTGTATCGGTGTGATTTGTCAAGGCTTTTTGCCTTTTGACCTAGAGCTGTGATGTGGAAGTGGGCGGAGCCACCATTCAGTTAATGGGTGGTGTTCCAACAAAGTATCTAGCCGCAGCCTCTGGATGCTCCATCTTTTGGAGTGATAACTATTTGCTGTTCCTGTAGGGGCGATCTTCCTAGCACTGTTTAAATCTACAACACGTTTGCCTTCGTGTGTCCAAAGATCTTCTCTAACACAGCCTTTGCCATTAAACCGGAGCAGGATGCGTTGGACCGTGTTTGAACAATATTCATAACATCTGGATTGGAAACTAAATTCAACTCACCCATTGTCCTTTGCGAGGAGAACATTTTTCCTTGTCTTGAGGTAAAAGCGGATCATCTGATACCGGGATTCACCTTTAACCTTGGGATCACAGCCAATTGCAGCTTCAGACACTCACCTCCGCCGCCGCGTTCATCGCTCAAAGTGGGGTAACCCACCTGGGACAGCAGTCTCCGACAAGGGTAGAGGTCTCTACAGAACAACGGGCCTGGTAGAGCGACGGCGTCCGAGAGCCGGAAGCCCTGGATGAGCAGCGCATTCACTCGGAAACGGGTGTGGAGGAGGAGGAGGAGGTGTCGACTGTGGACATGACAGGCCATGGGGGGCAGGAGAGCCAGTGGAGCAGGCCCTCTGACGGAGAGACTGCGCACCGCAGACCAGAACGGCAGCCCAGCGCGCAGAAGGTTGTCGGGATGCCAAAACAGCACCAGCACAATCTTGTGCAGCGAGCCTCAGTCTTCAGCACGGATGGGTTCGAGGGCTTTGAAGAGTTTGTTTTGGATTTTGATGACTACGACCTGCTGGAGTCCATCCACACTCAGCTTGAGTCACCGCTGGACACTCTCTGTAAGTTGTCATACACTAAAACAGCAAACGATGAGATAGCAGGTAGAGATAAGGCCTACACTAATGAGTTCTGCATTGGACCAGATGATGATATGCAATTCAGGGTAATACACCTTTAAATTATATAATTTTTCCTGTGTCCTGTTACACGTATTGAATCAGTTGGAACTCCAGAATAAGAACTTGTTTCCATGGGTAGGAATCCTCAAAGAGCATTGAACATTGTATGTTACTGTTGTCAATGCTGATATTTATCATTGAAGAGTCCATTTCCATTGGCTGTGTGTCTCCCAGCTAGCTACAGTGCAAGTCATGGCAACATGCTGATCAACATTGAAAACTATATTGAATGAACTGAACAGAAACAATAGCACTTGTAATGCTGCTCTGCTCTCCTATTGATCCAGTGGTACTTTGGCTTTAGGCCCATTCACATTTGGAGTGGAAAGACATGGCAAATCATGCCACTGGAAACACAGAATTTGTCAATTAGATCTGACGCAAGTGAACACTTTACACAAAGTACATATCAATTACACTCAATTCAGAAGTACAGTATTACAGTTTTAGGTTTGACTGATTTACGAATATAAAAATAACAATATGTTGCATTTACTGAAAAATTTACAATTTTCCTATTTCCTCAACAATACGTTTTTGTTTATACCTGAGCTTAAATAAGAAAGAATGACCTTTCACCTCTGCTTAGTAAATTCTTGGAGTGGAAAGAAATGCATTTACAATTGTATGCAGAGCTCTTTTAGCCTACCTACATGTTAGCCTATAGTACCTTTTTTCATAAAGAACACCTTGCATTTCCTTACCTAGGCATGTACCAACCATGCTTGATTGACATAACTTTTGACATACCTATCTCAATTGGTTTTCACTTTTGAATAAGGCAGGCCAACTGATACAGTACAGGCTCTAGTTTGGCTGCCCAACATAAATATGAGAAGTTTATTCTGAAAACACATGTCTATAGGTTTACAGGCCCTTTAACAAAGCCAATTGCAACCAATTTACGGTATTATATGTCCTATTACGGTATTAAATAATAATGTGTTCTGGAGATGACATACTGTACAGAGGAATTGCAGTGTAGTTTACCAGTTTAATACGTGCACATTGACAGCTGGATAACTACAGTCTACAATCTGCTCAGGTTCTTATTATATCCATGCATCTCTGTTTGATAGATCCGGTTGCCTGTACGGACTAGTAAATAATCCACTTGGAAAACTTGTCATAGGCTAGTTTGAATCATTTATGTATCATTGAATTCCACTGATGATTAGGTAAGGCTTATAGACCTGCACAATATGTACACTATATTACACATGTTTGTGTTGTAAAATTGAAATGGGTTTTCTCAGAAGAGTTGCTGGCTTCTCCCTTGGAGATAGAGTGAGAAGCCAAGTTATTCATGAGGATCTCGGAGTAGAGCCGCTGCTCCTTTTCGTGGAAAGGAGCCAGTTGATGTGGGTTGGGCATCTGATAAGGATGCATCCTGGGCGCCTCCCTAGGAAGGTGTTCCAGGCACGTTTTGCTGGGCGAAGGCCTCCTGGAAGACTCCGGACCAGATGGAGAGATTATATCTCCACACTGGCCTCAAGTTCAAATGACGTGGTTTCCACTGTGGTTATTGTTGACAGTCAGCAATGTGAGTCTCCTAATGATAATGTCCTAAATATTGTATCACATGGAATTTGGACTACCTTGTTTATTTTAAATGTTAATTTAATGATTTGTGTACTCTGTGTAGATGGATACAACAGATAAACAAGACACAGGGTCAAAGGCATAGTCAATTATACAGTTAAAAATAAGAATATAGAAGAAAATAGAACTCTAGAGACCTGATGTGAACCCAGTGGTGAGAGCAACTGGACTAGTGCAAACAAGAACACATTTAGAGTTTTTCTCCTTGGAGGACCAGAGGATTGACACACCCTGCCGGCCTCCTCCAAACTCCCTGATGATGGCATGACCCAACAAAATGTCACAATCCTTTTATATTTGTTTTCTCTTTGGTGAAACTAACTCTCTTGTAACACTCATACCGTTGACATTACAATCTTCCAGACATATATATGTCACGCTCTGCGTGTGGGTGTGGCGGAAAACTCAGGCGCAGAAACAGAACAGGCAGACAGGAGGATAAGGTACTT
>JAODOY010048205.1:0-19069 GCA_025399855.1 Forbesichthys papilliferus | reverse complement strand
AGGCTCCAGACAACACAGCCCTCAGGTTCATAGGGGCACCCAAACCTCTCCACCACGATAAGGTGATGGTTCCCAGAAAGGAGAAGATGGATGGATGGATCATATAACTCTCCCAAAATAAATAATTTCAATTCAATTTGACATGTATTAGCTAAAGAAGGATAGCGTCAGCTTGAATATAGGAATGATTTGTCTTTATTCAAAGTCAATCATTTATTAATTTTGCACTCCATGCCAGCAGCCCAGGAAGGTACAGTACAGTAACATTATTAAGGTCACCTTGATTTCACAACATCCAGGTATTCTACCACTGTTGCCAGGATACCTGCCATACCAACTGGGGTGCTCCTATTCTGACAAGGCTGAACGGGGGAGGTATGTGAACATGTTTGGCAGCTCATTTGGAAAGTAGAATTTAAAGTTAGCAGGCAGACTGTTTTATTTACAATGCATTTTATAATAGCACGAACGTAGGCAAGGAGAGCAGGATGATGAGACACGATGAGACAAAATGAGACAGCAGAACAAGATGCAGGGACACCCAATATGACACAGACAAAACAAGTAACATGATGCACAGCCAGAAGAGTTCAGGAGCAAATTGTCAAAATAACACAAATACGTTATATAAAAATGCAAATTGCTTTCTTTTTGCCTTTTCAGTGCTGTGACTTTACTATAGTGTATTAGGTGTATTGTCCTGTGGTTTCAAAGTGTGTATATATATATATATATATATATACTGTATATATAGTGCCAATATAAGAAACTATCTGGTTAGTCAAGCCCCATGACAAGTCAGGAAGTTAGAGGAAAATTATGTATGTCAAGAAAGACTGAATTTGAGGGATGGGAGGTAGAGTTTTAAAAGCCTGAGGCAAAATTACACCTCGTTGTCTCCAAGGTCATGCTGTACCCTGATGCGGAGGGGGAGAGGGGGAGAGGGGGAGGGAGAAAATGGGAGAGAGGGAGAGAGAGATCTGTGTACATTCCTGATCTCCAAAGTCCAGGTCAACTCAGATACCGCCGTGTTTAAAAGATTAAAGAAAGGCTGGTTAATCAACATGGGAAGAGTTTTCAGAGGCCAGCCAGGCCTAATGTGTGCTTCAGCATAATATGTGAAATGACAGATATTTCATACTTTTTCACTGCCATTTGGATTACTTTTACATTGACAGGCGATTGCTCTCCGTAAGATACTGTAACACCCACATGAAATAAATACTTTACCAGTTTACTGTATATTCAAAAGAACTGCGATGTAAATGTATTATATTCCACAAAACATAAGGATAGTATGATTCGACTTGCTTATTAGTATTATTCATGTTTATTCACTATAAAATGGGAGGCTTTCATACTAGTGGTGGAAATTCCGGATCTTCTGCGCGACCCGGATCTCTAACTCGTTCATTGTAAGATACTAATCTTTATTACATATGTCTGTTCTTTTGAGTCTCTGTTGCTCAAGCTGTTGTCACATGAGCAAAGAACGGAATATACAGATCATTTGATTAATCTGTGTCCTTGTCATATAAACGATGAAAATCCTCATACCAGTAAGGATGTCCCAGCTGTTGATGTTGCATCTGGTTGTTGGCTCACAATAATAAGCATTGCACTTTTGATCTTAGAACACGGAGATAGCCAGTTCAAAACCAGCTAGAGTTTGACCACATTTAACATTTGAAAATGTTTAGCGCAATGGATTAATTTATATAGATTATTAGGTCGTAGGCTACTTGCAGATTGCCATGTTGTAACAAATATAGAATAAACTTAGAGTGGGAGAATAATATGGTCTCTTGCTCAAGCTGGTGCACGTAAGACTCACAGACTCAAAGAATAATATCTTGTGATTCGTTTGAGTTCTGACTCCTCCTGTCCATAGAGCATAATAGTAGTCACGTGAGCAACAAACAAATCTTTTATAGATGCGGCTGTTTTCATTTGTTTGGTCAGTGTGCCGCTTACTACGTTACTTTTATTTTCACAAAAATTGCAGTCTGATAAAAAAAAAGTAGCCTACTGGAAGCACATTTACAGCTGTGTTAGTAACAATAGTTTGTCGTGCTTCTTTGGCGAGCCGGGCTGCAGTGGTGCTCTACAAGCATCAAAGACCCACAGACCTGAAGACTCATTTTGACTCCTCCTGTCCCAGAATTTCATGTTATATAATCTCATAAAATGCCACAGGGGAACCCTCAGTGCCATCAAGGTATTCAGTGAATACCCCAAGTAAAATCGAGTATAGCTGTAGGGATCCATGGTGCCCCAATGTTAGCAGGAAGCGCTTTGATAACACACAGATGGGCTGCTTGAAATAATTGGCAACTTTTGAGTGGTTGTGGTGACGCTGAAGGCCCAGTGTCGAGGGTCACGGTTCGCTACTGATAAATGCATAACACAACCACAGTGACCTTGCATACTGTATAATATTTGCTATATGGTAAGCTTCCCTGTCAACTGTCAGAACTGTATAGAAACACAGCAGCTAGATAGATAAATTAGTTACTTTGCTTTAGCCTACATACTGATACATACTGTATCAGTTTCAGTATTATCGTATTATCACAACTGTCTAGGTAGCTTTGCTTACCATATTCTGGTTTTCCAAAAGAGCATAGAAGGGGAAAGATTGTGATAAATAAGAATGTGTCTAATTTGACTTTCAAGTGATTTACACTTACTGTACATGTGATTATTTATTACCAGACTACAGCATTGTTGACGGCTATCTTTACATCATCCATAACAAGAGCATGTACATGTCACATTAACAAAAGAAAACAAAAGAGAAACTTCCAGAATAACATCTCATTGTATATTGTGCACCATTCCTCCCTCTCTTCTATGTATGTTTATATCACGCCAAATCTCCACACAACAGTACAATACAATATATTTGCTTTGTTGATAATGAGTGTAGCGGATGTCTCCTTTCTAATACTCCCTCAACCGAGCTGATACAGCTTGTCTCATTAATGAACATCGAGTGAGTCATGCATTGTGTTTTTGTGTATATGTTTGTGCATGTGTTTTCAAGTGTGTGTATATTCTAATCTCCTGAGACGTAACATTAGTCCATAAGACTTAGACTGTGTGTGTGTGTGTGTGTGTGTGTGTGTGTGTGTGTGTGTGTGTTTGTGCGTGCTGAGCGAGTATGTGTATGTGTTTGATATTTAATATGTTGACATTAAAGTCCTGATACAATCCTCACTGAAAATCCTGGATGGCTTAGTCTGTATATAATTGCATTATATCTGCATTCTCTCAGACAAATGCAAAAAACTAACAAAATAAACAACAAAAACAAATTAGAAGTGAAGGTCTATTTAATTTATGACAAAAGCATTCTGATAGAAATGTAAGAAGATTATCAAATAACACCAATGCGCCAGGACCATTTCCATCTGTGCCAGCTAATAAGATTAAATATGGCTTTGTTGTTTTCATAGCTTGTAATGAAAGTGCTGTGTCCTATGATAAGATTACAGTGAATTTTGCTTTTAAATCAAAGGACCAGCTAGTGTTATTAATATGAAGCAGTGATGCCACTACAAAGAGAGTTGGTAAAAAACAACAATGAACACGTAATCGCACGCCATCTGGTGCCGGTAATATACTTGAGTCGTTCTCTTTGACAAGATGCCACATTGATAACAGCACCTTGCTTTTGGGATATGTCCACTATAAAGTGTGTCAAGTGTGTTTATTGTACTGCCACACCCATGTGAACCCTTTCTTTTTTTACTGAACCAAAAATACAAATAATATAAACACTTTACAGTGATGGGAGGCTAGTTTCCACAAGCAATAGAAGATAAACTAACAAACTAGCTACTGCTTCTACCACTCCAGATAGTCAGATAGCCCATCCTGTTAGGACATGTTAGAAATAAGTGCAAGACCCAACTGAAAGAGGATGTTCAGCTTGAAGAGAGAGCAAGTCCAAAATGGCTTAGAAATATAGCTGTGTTTTACAGTAATACTGTAACAATGGGAAGTAATGGAGTAGGCCTAGTCAATTTACCTTTCAGAATTTGTGTCCATCCGGCGAGCATGGCCATGGAGCCAAGCTGCGTTGATGTATTCTGGTGCCTATTGCAACCGGTGCCTACATCTGGACGACTTGGACTCACCCCAAATGCCTGACTGGGTGACAGACTTATATGCAAATGCTGCTGAGATGCCACATATGTGCGTGCGTGTGTGTGTGTGTGTGTGTGTGTGTGCGTGTGCGTGCGTGTGTGTGTGTGTGTGTGTGTGACTTTGGCAGGTGGCATGCTTTGACAAGGGCAGTCGGTGAAGCCAAGTGTCAAGGAGACTATAGCTTTTTCTCCTTCTTTGTATTTTTCTCCTTATTCATTCTGTTCTTGTTATTAAATGGTGGTCATCGCAGAAAGACGGATAGCTAAAGCCTTTAAATAACACGAGCTGGCGTAGCTGTGAGCTGCCGTGGCAAATATTCTGCTGGTTTCAGGCAAAAAAAAGCCTTTCAAGACATCCTCACAATTTCATTCTCGTCTTGTTTGCCGAAGACGAAAATGGAATGGGATCTAATGTTTTCGGTCCTAATTGGCTGTCAGTATGTACGCTTCCAGCACAATGACTCAGATGACAGCATGCTGAAACGGGACTGACAAATGCCCGGCCTCAGACGGAACACCGCTGTCATGGATCATATTGTTAAGGCCACCGGTGTGTAAGCATGCGTACGTGTGTGTGTGTGTGTGTGTGTGTGTGTTTTTGAGAATTCACGCCTGACCTCAGGGGCGTGCACGCACATGCTCCGTGTCAGCCTGTGTCTACCTCCCTGTGTGTCTAATCTCTTTGCTGCACTCAGCAGCACCAAGACAGACCCCCACCGCACCCCTCCACCCAAGTGAAGTCCAATAAAAGTGATTAAAAGAGACAGGGGTGGTACTGAGGCGCCAGGGAGCAGCCTCAAACCTCTCTCAAAAAAACGAGCTGTAATTACTTTTCCCTTCATCGTACTCCTCTCTGTAGCCCTCTGAGTCTGATTACTTACCTGGGAGAAAATCTAATTGACACGGCGAATTGGCAAACACACTCGCAGAGAACTTCAACGCCAGACGGGTAGATCACAGCTAGATAATAGGTAGAAATATACCTTTCTAGTTCTCTGCTCCTGGTTTTGTAACAGGGACGTGGTGGCTGTCGCCTCAGACTGGTGATTAGAATCAAATGGAGTTTGTAATTACAGACTAGTCCACAGCTTGGGGAAATGGGGGGAGGAGGGATGATGGGGGAAGGGGGGGTAAAGAGATGAAAAGAGATGATATAGATACAAGAAAGAAAAGAAAAGATTTTTCAACATCTGTTAGAATTACATTTCTTGTGCTGTTATATTTGCATATTCTCGCCAGAATCTAGAAATAATTTACTTTAGTGAGATTATCAATTATAGCTATGCTCTTTTTATAAGCATTCGTGAATAAGTCAAATAACTAGTATGATTACCAAATGTCACTATTATTACATCTAAACATCTAAAATGTATGCCGTCTCATTCTGATAAGCAATAAATCTGATTGAATATGTTGGCACAGCCATAATGGACATATCATTGGAACAGTGTGCTATGACAGAAGTGGTTCTAGAGCCATTCGGATTCTAAAATAATCCTGTACACCTGTACATCTGAAACACAACACTCCACAGTAAAACACAAATGGTCGCTTTGCTGTTGGCCATGTGAGTGCTGTTAAGCCCCCTGTGTGGACCCAGCTTGCCCAGCTCGCTCCAGTTTTGTGGCCTGCTGTTCGGCCCACTGCCGTCCATGTTCATTCAACTCGTGGTGGACGTCCAGCCATTCTAAAACGCAGGGAGGAAATAACTTGTACCCCACTCCTTTAAAGGCACGACACTCATAGCCAATGGGAAAAGAGAACACGCTAATATAGGACAGATGGTATAAGGGAGAGGACTGTTGGTTAGGATGACCGTGGCCATGATGAATTGTAACTTTGGCTTGATCATTGCATTTGTAAATACAAGTTATATTATTTGAAGCCTTATTTGAATGATTTGGTGTCCTATGTGAATCTACAGTAGGTCATATACTGGTCTGCCATGACTTCAATGCATGCATCATCCATGGCCTATGCCTTTCTATGATAAGACTGATCACCCTACAGAAGGGGTGGTTGTCCCATTGACCACATCATCATCATCCTTCTCCTCCCACTGCACGACCTCTGTTGTGATCTGGACTACGTGCCAGCTTCATGTTAGTATCACTATGTGTTGGATGGTGGATCATAAAGGGCCTGCATACACCGTAATGTCAAATCTGAAAACAGGCTCTGCAAAAGTGGTAGAATGTAGTTCAGTTGGTCCACGTTCCACTCTAATCATTGTCAATTGATCTATTATCCTGAAAGTTTTATAAACTGATAGTTTGTCAGTTTCTATAAAACTATGTATTATTGTAAGAGTAATGCAACAGTTGCTTTTACAGTCATCCAGTCAGTTACAGTCATATTTAGCAGTTCTACCAATTAATACACTAGTTACTGTAAATCATTGTTGTAGTGAGTTGCATGGCATCACAGGCCAACAGGAATTATTCTGGATGGACCAATTGCTCAGCCCCCCCTCCACCCCCGACTTCATGGAGGAACCAGAGTTCCACTAATGTAATATTGACCATGAGTCATGACTGCTGCTGTGTACGGCGGCTCCTGCAGTCACAGACCAGCCCTGTGTCAGTTGGTGCTGGCCCCACCATGAAGCCTGAGCTCCCCCTCCCCCGGGCCGCCGGTCGACTTAAGAACAACAGAGTAGAAAATATCAGCTATAACATAGGCGGATGTTGCAGAGTAGTTAGTGTAGTACACCAGCCCTCTGTGATACGTTCTGATAGCAGGTTTATATGCAGGAAGAGCATTTGAACATGTAAAATACAGTATACTCTGGTTATTATAGGCCTTCTAAACTTATTGTTCTATTACTTTTGGACAGGGGAGAGGGTAGAAGGCTCTCGTTCTTTCATTTCCTTACCAGCGCTGAAAAGGTAAAGCCTGAATGAAAAGCACAAAGACTGAAGAGCTGTCAGAGAGAGAGAGAGAGACACAGTATAGGTAAAGGCAGGGAGAGACAAGCTCTATGGGAGGAGAGGAGGAGGTTCAGAGAGTATGGAAGGGAGAAGCGTGAAACGGAGCAGCCTGATGAATTGAGACAGAGCCGGCTGACCGCAAGTCATTAAGTTGCCTTTTGGGCCCAGAGCCAGTCAGCGCTCATTCTCCTCTGCTCGGGGACCCGCATCAACCCTTCCTTGCCTCATCCTCCTCCACTCTACCACCACCCCCCTCCCGCCCCCTGACACGCTCACTCCGTCAGAGCGCTAATTCCTCTCAGACAGAAGGCCATTTTGTGCGTCGAGCTTTCATCTTCATTAGGCGTGCGTTTGCAGGGATGTCATTTAGGGACGCCGATTGCTTTGGTGGGGTGTGACGAATGGCAGTTGTTTTGGTGGGCCGAGGGAAATGCATTTTACCCACCCACAAGGTCTATCTTTATCCATTTCCTCCTCTGCCATGATCTGTTATATCGCTCTCTCTCTCTTTCATCCCTCCTTCTCCCTCCCCCTCTCTCTCTCTATCCTCCTCATACTATAGTCAGATCAATTACCGTACCACGTTCACTTTTAGACCAGGGTGTGTTGGGTTCATGATTCGCTGAGCCCGGCCACCTCCACCCTCCTCCACCCCCACCTATCCAGGTGACAGGTCAGGCAGTTGGGCCGTCACAGGTCAAGGGTCAGCGAGGAAGGATGGTGTATGCGCACGCACACACACATATACAATGTGGAGAGCTGTCAGGCCAGAGGCTGTAGACAGGGCTAGACTGGTGCCAACGGCTTCATGGTGACGAACCCTTATTAAAAGGAAGTCAGCCAATTTGCATGTCTGTCTATCTGTCTGTGTGTCCATCTACAGTATCTGGTACATATCTATTTACAGCTGTTTACATTCACCTTCCGTCTATATCCCATGAGCAGGATAGTGTGGTGATCTGTAATGGACTCCCAGCCGGAATGTTTGGAATGGGTTTGAGCCCCTGAGTTGGATTTGATTTGGCATTACAGTATGTATGCAGGCCCTTAATGATTGAAGTATATATTGAAGTATCCTGCGCACCTAAACAGCCGTGAGACACAGGAAAAAGTGGCGGGTTTACTCAGGGAGACGGAAACCCTAAATGGCGTGCGTTGTCTCCTCTCGGTGGACGCCCGCACTGCTGACAGCGAGCCACCGAGGCGACCAACCACTACATCGGTGCAGACGTCAAGGTTACCGCTATTTGTTTCCCACCTCGAAATCCCCTTCCCCTCCTTCCTCCGTTGGAAGAATCCAGTGATCCAGCCCTATCTTCGCTCTCACTAACATACGGTCGCATTGCGTAGCTCTCTCGCACAGACCTCAGGATGTCATTTGGCTGGAAGGCATTTTCGTGGACCGGTGAACTCCACTCCTGTCCTGTCATCTGTGTGACATGTCAAGCTTGCGTGGCATTTCTAGAGCGCTCGCTCTCTCTCTCTCTCTCTCTCTCTCTCTCTCTCTCTCTCTCTCTCTCTCTCTCTCTACCCACAGGTGGTTCAGTCAGGGCCCCTGCGACGCCTGTCTAGCTAACGGATCACTCGGTTGGTTTCATCATACAATTTTGATAATAACCCTTCACGTTGGCTCTCATCGTTGACGGGTGTACGTATGCGGAGGGAAAAGCTTGAGGGTGGAGGTGTTTCCAGGGTGTCTAGGCTGCTGGTCTTGAACTGTGTGGTGTAAACAGTTTGTGCCCTTCGGGAAACAAGCAACTGTGCATGCACGTCACATTATAACGTGACGTGGTTTATTTGTGTGAACCTCCGGTACTGCGTTCGTGTCTCTGTGGGTGTGTGTGCGTGTGTGAGAAGCACAGGTGTCTCATTACACTGTAGTAGACTATTTCTTCTTCTAATAGCTAGCGCCTCAGGAGTGGATCTGGTTATCGGCTAATGGCACACACCCCGCCTCTATACAGGGACAGACTGACCCACCTCCACAATGTCTCAGGAGTTCACACCGCACCCGCCCTTCCTGCCTTGGTAGAACATTGTCCTCTAATGCTGTTTAGCCATGTCCTATGTCTCACTTACTGTCTGTCTGATATGCTATCCCTTGTTGCTGCATCTATTGATGTTACTGAGAGATGGCAGGGCTTTTATGGAGTTACAGGTCACGTGCAAATACTGAATATAGTATTAATATAGATATTTCAATGCAAATAGTCTATTGAATGAATCTACAATACTAGAAAACATGTATCTTGTTACGTTTATATCTAGAAGATGAGGGTACGATATGTCTTGATTTAGATGATAGATACTGAATAATGCCAGGACATAAATAAAAGACTTGTGTTGATTTGTTTGATTTAATGAAACACCTCCATGTACCAGGTTATTTTCAGGCCTAGCAATAAGCAGTACTTCGGTACATAACATTTTAGTAGACTGGTATAGTGTGGGAAAAAGTCTGGTGGGTTACTAAGCAAATATCACTCATAAAAGTTTCTATTTGACCTTCACGATTTGAGATTTGCAATACAAAATTTGTTCATTTGCTTTTACAGAACAACATATCGTTTTTGAAACAAATTTTTAAAAATCTCAAAAGTGGCTGTGGCTCCCTGTCTGTGAGCTGAGGGAAAGTAGTCACAACCACTTTTGGTTTAAGGAGTGGGAAAGGGGAAACAGTGCATACCACTACAGACTCAAGTCTCGAGAATGACTTACTATTATTATTATCATTATATTGACAAGAAAAGACAGTAACTTAAAACAGCCTCTATAAGCAATAGTCTATTTCAGCGTTGGAGTGCAGTATGGAAAATCACCTTCCCACACATCACAATCAATGGTGAGAAGTCACATCAAGTCAAAATGCTTGGCATTCTGGATAAAACTCACCGCAGTCGGATTAATTGTGACATAGAGTGTTTTGTGTAGCTGATTTGGCTTAAGTATCTCAGTCTTGCTGAGATTGATTTTACATCACAATTGAATATATCAGGAATGTAAGTAGGTGGCGTCAGGAGCCATAACGTTACAGCCAATCAATGGAATATATGGAGAGAATATGGCAGATTGAGCAAAAAGACCATTGTAAAGTGTACAAAAAATACTGTGAATATTTAAATCTCAAAGTCAGCATTGAGTTCCATTCATGAGAGGCCACTAAAGCACAGTTGAGTGTGATAGGGAACAAAGGCATCAAATATAGGGAAAAGGTATACAGTTAAGGTTTTAGCTTTAAAGTCACTGCTCAAATCGGATATCCATTTCCATAACCTTGTTATTTTCTGCCGTGATAGTGGAAAAAACCATAGTCAGCATAAACCACTCCCTGGAGTAACTGGAGTTTTATTGTAGAGGAATCACATATAGTCCACAGGTACAGATACTGCATAGTATATATGTCTAACATAGGATAGTGGATTTATGCTGTTTTGTATAATGTTTTATGCTGTAGGCATGTCTAAAGATTGTGTATACTGTAGCTGTGAATAAAGGACTCAGCCAATCAAACAGTTGTGAAACTAAAACAAAAAAAAAGCACGCACACACACACACACAATCTCCATCACGATAATTGGCCCTTCCTTAATTCTTCTGTACTGTGTTGAGTTCGTGTGGATTTATAGCACTGCATGCAAACACATACTTCATCTTTGAAAAAATGTGCAGCTCAATAGTGCATTACAATAATTTCAACAATGACAAACTTTCACATAGTGAAAAGGCTACTCACCTAACCTAATTGAATTTACGACCTTAATTTCCCCTGCTTATATTGCATTTCATAGCTATCAGATGCAGGCGGGATTGTTTACAATGGGCCAAAACAGTCCAAATTACAGAATATCTAATTATTTATTTATTTATTTATGCGTTCACTGTCACAACAGAAAGTTGGGATTTCATCAAAAGATGAGGTTCCCTGTTAGAGCTTTCTGTGTGCAGTTGTTCTGTCATGACTTTTTAAAAGTTGTCCTGGTGAAGAGCCCATCATCATAACTCTACAATTGTCAGTAATATTTTTGGAAATTCAGTTTTCCCCAACTCGTAGTGAATTTAAATGTAATAATTTGTTTGTTTGTTTGATTCTGTTTCAAATTTGATTGGTCTGTCATTCAGGAATTTGTTTGGTTTCTGCGAAGAACAAAAAACATAAAGTTTAATCTAGTTGAAATAATGTCAGTACATGAACTATTAACATGTGGACAGTCAAGCACAGCTGCAGCTGGTGACCAGTAGAGTTTGGTGGAATTCTTACTTTTCTCTGAATCCCTGGATCAAGTGGTAAGGGTATAGTGTTTAATGCTTCAATGAGTAGTCAGAGTCCCTGGGTGAAACTCCTAGCCTGCTTTCTCCTCACCGTAAAGCTCTTTGAAATGAGAGTGAATTTCCCCTGCTTCAACAGCCTTGCTAAATAGCGAACTAATAAGGCCTGAGAAGTAGTGTGTCAGGACTTTACTTAAGTGGCTAGCTGAATGAAGTTAACTTTTCAAGAGACAACTTAATGTACTTCTTTTCTCTTTCGTCATCGTTGCATTAAATTTGTTGTTCTCACAGTTTTCTCTCTCATTTGTACTCTCGTATTTGTGTTTCATGCTTAGTGTGTTGTTCTTTACTTTGTACCCACAGACATGTTTAATTAGCCATGCACAGCCTTTTCTAGTGGTGTGGTGTAACAAACAAACACAAATAATGCAGGATATAAGAAAAATAGGAATCACGCCTGTCTGGCATCGGTGTGCTAAGTAGACCTTTTCTCACAGGTGTGTGAGGGATTATCAGATAAAGGAAATGTTGACTCACTGTCTGCCTGTTATCTCCTCACCATTGTGTGTGCATACACACTTGAAGTAAAAATGGAAGGAACATTTTGTTTAAATCTAGGATCTTTTTAGTAAAACAATGCAACTTGTGGGTAAATTCAATTTCAGCAATTGTGACTTTTAACATTAAGCATATTGAAAGTTAAATAGGCTAAATTACATATTTTACAGTTACATTTTACTGTAATTAACTTTACTCCATCCACCCATCCATCATCTTGGCCACTGTAAGAGGGTAAGCTCACCATGAGCTATTAGTTTTTACATGCTCCTTTTCATTTGTTGACACAGTTCTTTGACTTGTCAATGCAATGTAGTTGGCAAGCTTAGGTGAAAATACCACATAGATTATGTGGAATAGCCCATCATACAACAACTCTTTAGATAACGGTCTGATTTCAGTGACTGTTTTTAAATTTAAATTGAACAAGTCACTGCCCACCCCGCCCGACTTTCACGTAGGAACGGTTCTACGTTTTGATAACCAGCACATCATTTCATGAATGAAGGTTCAAATATATCATAGCACAACATCGCAGCCATCCTTGCCCGATAAACAGCCATGTACCCATAAGCACGTATTCATTAATGAATGAAGGGTTACATAGCACAAAACCGCAGCCGTTCTTGCCACTACAGGGCTATGCTAGATACTGTAGGTGGCTAGCTGCTAGCAACAACACAAAGTGATAGGCTATTTGGTTAAACAAGAAACATTTAAAAAAACAAAGACATATTCCATCTTTGTTATTATCACAGACGTAACGTTAAATGTTTTGTATGATATGACTGATCACTGACCCAGATACAAACGTTATTTCTTGCGGTACCAAAAACGGCAATCCGTTTCTGGCAGGGGATACAGTTTCGGTATGACATGCGAGTGCGTCTTTGACAATGAGCAATGTTTAGGTTAAGTAAATCAACACAACATTATTTAAGAAGCCTATTTCTAATCTGTTTACGGTTTCTGTACAGTATCCTATATTAATCTAATTTAGTTATTGATGTGCACATAATTGATAATATGCCTGTCCTGCAGACTCAACTTATTTATGCTATGGTAGCCTGCAGTTACTGTATCAAAAAATAGATTTGACAGATATAGTCATCTGCAAATGTTGAACATTAAACTTTTACTTACAGTTTGTGTAGCCTACCATACTGGCGATCAACATCAGTTCCTTGCCTTGCATATGTTGCTGATACTGTAGCTGGCCATATCCTCATTATCCTCAATATTGATTCTTTGTCACGCTGGCTGTAGTGACACAGCAGCATTTGTTTATTACCAATCTTGAAATTACAAACTTGAGCTCTATTATGCCAAGGTTAATTATAGACTTATTTAATTGTTCTCCCTGCATCTGACTCCGGCTCCTTGACAAAAACAAAACTGAAATGGCCTAACGGCAAAGTTAGCATCTTAATACTTAATGTGTCATGCAGGTAGGCTACACAAGATTGAGAACAAAATAATTTTTGACGATTTTGACCCAGGCGAGGATTTGAGATCTCATGCTGGCTTTTATGAGAGTAAGGAGGGGCCTAATCTCGTCGAAAAGGGGGAGTGTTTTAGGGGTGTCCCTATTTATAACTTAGACATTTTTTACTTTATAATGTAATGTCTAGGTCTGTTGTCAACGAACATATAAAGAAAGGAAAGAAATATACTTCCTTCAATAATAACATGGAAAACAATAAACATCTGGGCCTTTCTCTTCTGATAGAGGTGTTAATTTGGTGCATTCTTTCGGGTTGGGTTTCAATGCTATTCCAATCAGAATAATAGGGTTTATGTAAACGCAGCTAATGATAGCTGACCGATGTCTATGGCATTTCTAACAATTTATACAAAATGTATAGCTAAATAAACATGTAATAATTGTTCAAAACATGTGTACAGTAGTTATATATAGAAGCACCTGTGTGTTTGATGATGTGCCCATCACTTCCAGAGATGATGCTTCTTCGTGGATATGTCTTCCCACTGCCAGTCTTTGTGTTCCACGGTGCACCGAAGATAACACACTGTCTAGTTCAGCTGCCGTTTGACACACTGATGTGACAGATGGTCTGGTAGTGGCTTTAACCAATGTTCTCTCTAACCACTTTTAGCTCTGTGTTTTATTTAAATTCTCTCTCTCTCTCCCTCTCTCTCTCTCTCTCTCTCTCTCTCTCTCTCTCTCTCTCTCTCTCTCTGCCAGCCTCATGGAACCTATTGAGAATATTTTAAGATCTTGCATAAGTCAAACTGCATAAATAGCCCCACTCATTTGCATCTTTCAGTTGAAGGTTATACGCAGCTTGTTGATCAATACCCACTTTTAATTAAAGGTGTTAGATTTTCATCAGGCTATTCAACCAGGCTGATTGGCTAAATATAACATTGGTTCTTGTGATAATAAAGTCAATTCAAGAAGGCCACCTTAATCAACAGCATTGACCCTGGGAATGTGTTCTTGTGTCTTGGTTAGTCCTTTAAGCCATCCTCTAGTCATATTTGGTTTCCTGTTTTATCACTCAAATACACATTAGCAATGCCAGATAGAGATGCAAGCTTTCACAACACTGCAAGCAACAGTATAGCAACAATAATGTAATGTCATCTTTTTACCCCAGGAAGATATTTTTTAGGAAGGGGGCGACGAAAGTGTCAGAAAAAATATCTAAACTTTTAAGCCTGTACAACTATGCTTGATTTATTTAGTGTAATTACTTTGTTAATACTAAAAATGTAATAATTGGAATACAAAATATGAGGCCATCTTCCCTTCCTTCCCACCCTTGAACCCCGCTTCCCTTTGCAAAAGTCATGCACTAATGGAGTAACAAGGCAACAGTGGGTCTCAATGCAGAGTGGTGAAAGCGGGCCCTTAACAAAAATTGCCTATTTTAAAGCAAGCTCTTTCTAAATGTAACCCAATTTAAATGGAAACAGTGAAATGTACTGCAGGAGTAGCCTAACCGATAAGCATTTAGGAAATCAGGGATAGGCCTTATATCAATAGGCTACATATGCATTGTCAGAATGCTATGGACTATCATCTCCCAAGTCAAACATCAATGATGAAAGCTGACGTGGGCGCACCATGACGAATGAAAATATTATTGGTGACGGCGCACCGGCATTGACAAGTGAAAAGTGCATTGGTTGATCAATAGATAAATAAATTGGGTGAAGTTAAACTTACTTCATAAGAGCACACTCCAGGGTTGCTTTACGCTTGACAAGTTCAGTTGCTGCTCTGTCCCATTGAGCTCTGTACAGTAGACTAGTTAAGTTTTAATACACGTCATTTTCAAGACGACCACACTGCTCAAAGCTACGGAAATTATCTATTATTAGAAGCTTTGCATTTCAGCTGCCTTTAATTATTTGTTTCTGATGGCCACTTTTATGTTTTTAATCAATTTCTGCATTTCCCCCTATTGACATTTAACAGGCTACTCTTGAGTGATTTTGCTATGCAGTAGTCTATGCATGTCATTATCACCATATCCCAGAATTCCACAGGTTAACTCCACACATTTTAACATAAAATTGACCATTAGTTATTAAATCGAAATGTAACTAATAATGTGACTAATAATGTGACTATGCAGTAAGATAACATATGTGTAGCACACAGCCAGCACTTCCCAGAAATTCCTGCAGTTCCTTTAATGTTGCTGTAGGTGTCTTAGAAGCCTCCCTGACCAGTCGGGACGTCCAGTTCTTGGTAATGCCTGTTGTGCCATATTTTATCCACTTGATGACTGTCTTCTTTGGAGCTTTGGAAGCTCTCTGCGGACCATGGCTTTTGCTCTTAGATGCAACTAAGAAAATGTCAGGAAAATCCTACTATAATAGCTGAACATTATTTGTGATTAATCAGAGTCACTTTAAATGATGGGAGGTGTGTAATCACTTCTATTTAACATGAGTCTGAATGTGATTTGTGAATTCTGAACACAGCTAAATCCCCAGTTAAAAGAGGGTGTGCACACAGGTTTTTATTTTAAAATGTTCCCCCTCAAAGATTTCAGTTAGTTTTTCAATTTAAATGTTCACATTATAGGTCACATTAAAGGTGGAAAAAGTTTTGACATACTTGATCTTTGTCTCATTCTTTTACATCACAAAAACATGGCATTTTAACAGGGGTGTGTAGACTTTTTATATCCACTGTAACCATTACACAACAATATTATGTTAAGTCTACATAATCTTTTATTGCAGAAAATATACTTGTTATGACTTTAAAACTGAAATAAACAAATGTGGAACCTGTTGACAGTACTGGATTAAGTAAATCAAACCACTTCCTTTTTTTTGGGTGATAGGAGTCCTATCGTTGGCAAAGATCATATTATTTTTAACCTACAATCTGTCTAGAACAATGAATGGGGCGACACAATTTCCAGCTCATGTTTCTATAGCAAACCAATAGGGTCATGTGAGAATGTTAGAGTAGTTGTTTAACTAATAAAAACCCTGCCTGTATAGGACATATTTAGAAAAAGTAAGTTTAATAAACTGCAGGGGAGGTGGTAAACCTCTGCACATCTACATTGGAAAGCTAAGTGCTGCCCACATAGAGCTTCAAAACAATGCAGAGAAATCCTGGGAGACACCATCACGCCTCTCCAATGTCAAATATTATTGCGTATCTTTTGTTCCAAAGAGATCAAAGACCTCTAGAAGACAGTAAATGTAAGACCCAAGTGATAGTCCCCACCCCAACCTTGAGCCGACACCCTTCAAAACTAGTATGCCAGATCCAAGGATGTGCACATAAACACAGTAACTTTATCCTGCCTAATAAGGCATGATAACTCATTGATCTCATTCAGAAACACATTAATATCAGCTCATAGTGCGTGGGTGATATGATGTTTTTTTTCCTCATATTTTGTATTAATGAGGAAATACACTTCTGGGGCCAACTTCAAAACATTGCTTCGAAACATTAAATTATGTATCCCTGTGGTGCGGTGACAGCTTCAATTTTGCACTTCAGATAGAAGGTGTTTTCAAGATGCAGTGGGGTTTGTCATTGCCCCAATAATTCAGGAATCTTAAAAAAAAATTTATTTTGGTGTATACTTTGCCCAAATATTTATTTCCAAAAGACTATTTTTTTCTTCAAAATATGTTTTATCCCCATTACATTTTGAGACATTATGCCTATTATACATATTATCAATATTCTAGTGGTGTGCATATCTCCCTTATAAGACAATCTGTTATGTATCTAGATACATACAGTAGGCTACGATAATGTGATTTTTATATGGAACAATTCGGTGCAGTCTGATTTGTTTAATGTTCATTTTCAAATATGAATTAAAATAAGCATAAAGTGGGATTATAGAAAGGATTTTAGCGGTTTAGTTGAATTGTGTTATTCTTGTCTTGGTGTTATAAATAGGCTAAATCACTTTTGTAGTCTGTATGTATACTGTATGACTAATTTTAGACTGTGTGTGGATACATGTAAGTGTGCATTGACTGAGAAAATGGGGCTTAGTGCCAGTGTTTCCAATTTAGCGACTCTGTCGCTATATTTATCGAGTTTTCAGACCCCTCTAGCAACTTTTTTTCAATAAAATGACTAGCGACAAATCTAGCGACTTTTTCTGGTGTTACTGGAGACTTTTGGAGACTCTGGCGTGAAAGCACGAATCGTTCTTACTCTGGTCCTCCAGCAGCAGGTGCTGCCGTGGCGTGGGCCCACCCCCCATCCCAACGCACTCACAGGCGGCTCAGTTCTCACGCAGCAGTCCCTCTCAGCGCTCCAGTCAGAGCCAGGCATGTTCACCCTCCGCGTCCAGACTGCAAATGAACCGCGCATGCGCCGGGATTAATGCCGTGGTTGATACCGCCGCCCTTCAAAAGTTCATGTTATAGTTAGTGGACCATGCAGTTAAAAAAAAAAAAAGTAGTGTCTCCATAATGTTTCTTTATGGTTAAAGGAGGAGGGTTGGAATTTTTATATAAACAAAAAAACATTAATCGACAGAAGAAAGTAGTTCAATATATTTTGGGTGTTTTTACTCACTTTTTGTCTCACGACGTTATTCCTCTCTCACTGCGTCATTCACAATGAAATGCAAATTATGCAAATTAGCCGATGATGTCATTTAGCGACTTATAGCGACTTTTAGCACAGCTAGCTACTTTCCTTACTGAGGAGTTGGCAACACTGCTTAGTGCAGAACTAATGATGAACTAATGATGTCTTCATCAACAAACAATCATCAAGTATGAGAAGGTATAATAAATAAAAATAATTTACACTGTCAAACCATGTAAAAATCATGCTACTCCCTATCCTTCCTCTCTCAAATTCTATTCACCAAACGTTTCTATTACTTACATTAAGTAGCTAGAGCAGGACTCCTGCTATACAGACCATTTATATTGAATTCACTTTTACTTTGAGTACAAATGACACTGCTCATGAATGCCCCTGGCTGGGGATTATCTTACATTTGGCAAATTCAAGATGTCACATTTTCATGAACGTAAAGCTACTGATTAGGACACATGGGCTGGTATTCACAAAACATCTTATGGCTAAAAGTAGCTTCTAACTTGCCGATTTAGGAGAAACGCCTAAAAATAATGGGTGTGTCAGTCATAAATGTATGACTCCTACATTTTTTTGTCTGAGAGTATTTCACAAAGCATTTTAGTCCTCTACCTATGAGTCACTAGGATCAACTCCTAAATGGTTACTGCAAAGTCAATGATCCCCTCCAGCCCCATTATGCTGGTGTATTGAGTGCCCAAGGATACTCTACAACACTGAAGTCATACAGTTGTGGTGAACTGTATATAAGATAAATTAAATCCTTATCCTTTTTGTTGCTACAGTGTGTGTGTGTCTATATATCCATCCATCCATCTTCTCCCGCTTATCCGGAGTTGGGTCGCGGGGGCAGCAGCTTCAGCAAGGGACCCTAAACTTCCCTTTCCCAATATCAGCAAGCTCTGACTGGGGGATCCCGAGACGTTCCTAGGCCAGTTTGGAGATATAATTTCTCCACCTGGTCCTGGGTCTTCCCCGAGGCCTCCTCCCAGCTGGACGTGCCTGAAACACCTCCCAAGGGATGCGCCCAGGAGGCATCCTTACTAGATGCCCGTACCACCTCAACTGGCTCCTTTCGACGCAAAGGA
>JAODOY010048194.1:0-19069 GCA_025399855.1 Forbesichthys papilliferus | reverse complement strand
ATATATATATACACATTCATACAGGTGTCAATGCTCTAAGCTAAACTCACTAAAACTATAGTGCATAAAATCTCAAGATACTTCTAAATTGAAGTGAACGCTTCACAATAAACTTTGTATTTAACTTTATTTCTATTGTCCTTTTGGCTAGATTGTGGTTGTAAATGGTTGTGGGGGACACAAAATGAACAGTTCATATTTTGTATATTTAAATACATTTGGTATTATTTAGAATAATGTATCATAGCCAACATCAATAGAAATTGCACCAATCCGTCCCCTCAAGTTGTCATGTGCCTCATATACAGTACGCTGCATACCAATTCTTCTCCTGCCTTCCCTGAGCCTTCTGGGAACAGAGACATTACATGGCAGCACACTGGGGAGGCCAGAGACGTTAAGACCAGAGATAGACAGAGCCCCTGGTATTTTACAGCCCCAGCTACAACCTCTGATCATTTACGGCCATAGCCGCGAGCAGCAGGCACTTTCCATGTTGGTAAACGGCATACTGTTGTCCCAGCTTGCATTCTCTTTCTCTTTATAGACCAGGTGCTCTATGCCTCATAATGGGGAGTGATGGGCCTGACGTGGATTTTAACACACACACAAACAGTCTTTGTTTCTTTTCTTCTACTCCCATTCCACATGATGTTTGTTTGGCTTGACTCTGGGTTAGTTGCGGGAAGGAAAGGGGGGGTTGTCTCTAGAGGTTGTTCCCCTTCCTCAACGTGGCTCCTCTCCAGGGCTGGCCATACACTGTAGTGTTATGAGCTGCAGTGAGGGACAGACTGGCCATCGGGTCGTTCAGGAGTATTGCCGAACGGCCGGTCCATTTCAGTGTGGACTGGCCGCTGTTCAGAGTTTTTATGTTTAAATTGTTAAATGTTTTACACTAGAGTCAGTGACTGGGCTGGCCGGCTGGCCGCATCTGCTGCGCTACAGTGCATTGCTGTTTCTGTGTGTTTGTCAGACTGGGCCAAACTACTATCAATATTGAGGGGAGATACGAGCGGCCCCTCCTATCTTGGACTGATTTTTGTTAATGCGGAGATCTGATTGGCTCAATAGTTTTCGAATGCAAGGTGGCGTATGAGAGATTTTTTTTCTTCATTTTAGTTTCTTATCCAAATAGGGGGAGTGTAGGGCATGCAACTAGATCTATACATGTGAAATAAATGAGGAGACTAGTAATCTTGCTGTCAAATGTAAAAGACAGAACACACAGGCCTATTTTGCACCCCAAGGCAAGTGACAGTCAGCAACCAGGAGACGCAATATTTTCTACTTTTAGATAGGACTTTTTCAAACATCCAAACGATAGCTATTGTTTTCAAGTTGGCTAGAGTTGGTAGGTTAATTGCCTAGCTAATAGGATTAGGTTGTTAACATTGGCGGTAAACTCTTTTTCTTGGTGCTGAAATGTATATTTAAAAACAAATCAAAGGACAATAGAAAGGCCAGGTATCTACAAATCTAAATAAACTACTGCATCATAGTTTATTATAGTGGATGGCGTTATTTGTGTTTGCCAACAAGGTCTACTCTAGATGGTTCTCGGCCGGTCGGCTTCAAAGTCCCGGGCTGTTTTTCAGTACCAGTCCGACCCTGGCTGCAGTCCTGTGAGACAATCACTCTTGTTTTGACAGACACTGTTGGGATGCGTCTGTGTACATGAGTGTGTGTTTGGCATATTCATGAAGGCTGCATTGTGATGTGCAGCGAGTGAGCTTACCCAAAAAAGGACGTTAACGGGCTTGCAAGGGGTTACGTATTTGCATACAATGACATAAAACAGTACATAAACACTTCTATTAAGGTAGTAGAGCGGGTCATGTATATAAACATTAGGAATCACAATCAAGTCACAAGTCTAATAAGCTGAGAGAGTGTTCTTTTGTGTGGTCACCAGAAAGTCAAGTGGCACCATAGATGTGATTGGAGGACAAACTGGCTGCATCAGCAGAGTGGAGGGGCGCTGGCGTCATGGCAACGAAGGAAATAATATACAGGTAGCATATTTCTGTGCTGCGTGTGTGTGTGTGTGTGTGTTGCACGTGGCTAGCCAGCGTGGCTATTAATAGCCCTTACTTGCATTGCAGGTGTTATCAGAGACGGCCTCCAAAGGCGATCCCTGCACCAATAATATGAGTTCCTTCTTCCCTCACATCATCCCCCCGCCTCCTTTCCCGCCCCCTCTGTCCTCCGTCAGCGGCGTTCCTCCCCTCATCCCGCCCCCACGTAAGTGACCCCGCCCCCCCCCCATGACACACCTGTGCCACACACATGCATATAAATACCTACAGGCATTAAAACCATCTTTCTCTCTCTCTCTCTCTCTCTTCCACATGTGTTCTTTTTTGTGTTCCTGAGAATAAAACTAGGATGGCGTCAAGGTCACGCACTGCAGAACGTTGACGTTTCGCTTGCATGTTGAACCCACCTGTGTACAGCATCACCGTGTGTTATTCGTCATTCTTTCAAAGCACGTCTCTGTGTGTGTGTGTGTGTGTGCGTGCGTGCGTGTACAGATGAGCCATCTGGCCTGCCAATCCGCCAGCAGGAGTAGATTCAGTCTGATTTAAGCCAAAGTGTTTCAGCTTGAAACCCCTCCTGCTGATCACCCCCCCCCCTCCTCCTTCCCATCCCTGCCTGTAGGGCAGAATGTTGCACGGTCCAGCTGCATAAATGACTAATGTCGTTCTGTGTGTGCAGCCGGACCATGAAGTTCTACATAAATAAATCCAAAGTGGTTGAAGGATAAAGGTGAACAAAGGTGTGTGTGTGTGTGTGTGTGTGTGTGTGTGTGTGTGTGTGTGTGTGGATCACTGCTTTCCTGCTTGGGGGTGGGGAGTGCGTGTGATGTCATTCAGTATTATCTGTCACTAGACCTGCCTTGTTCTTGTCTACCAGGAAGCCCCCCTGAAGCTCTGAAGCAAGCACACAGTTGACCGCCATCTTCAAAGTTGTATAAATATTAGGGTGGGTTTAGCCACCCTCCCCCAGCACCCATCATACTAAGCGCTGTGTACCCCATACTGCCTGTCGAAACCCCGCGACAGAGCTAAAAATACAACCAAAATATCAAACATCCTCCCAGGCCAAGCTTTGAACAGTCTGCCCTGCTTTGATGTGCATTTGCATACCGTTTAATCTAAACCACTCCCCTTTCTTGAAGTTCTAGGCTCTGCCTCCTTTTGTGTGATGCAAATGTGCAACGTGCTAAAAATAGCTGTTGGAAATAAAAGGGGAGAAAGTGCTGCGCCAGCAGATTGTCACGCATTGTCACAAATGTGCTGAACAAGGCCGGCCACGGAGTGGATGAAGAGGCTTTGTTTCCTGCGGTGCAGTGGGGGTCACATTAGCGCCATTCGTTTGCTTGGAGGGGGGGGGCTGCTACTGTACTGTTTGGGAGTGGGACGGCGTTGTTGTTGTTGCAGGGTCAGGCTCATGTCATCATCCATCAGTTTAACGTACACCGCAGCTAGCCCTGCCTGCACTAGGTTAGTATGCTAAGAGTAGTGCTCCAGTACAGCTACAGAAGTGTATGCATAAGTAGATAGTAGTCAGAACATGTGTTGATATTGTTTGAGTGTATTACACTTGTGTTCATAAATTCTATGACATTTACAGCATTCGGCAGACGCTGCAGAAATCGTGAGCAAACAATATGATTTTAGAATAGTTACAGCATCTTGTCGACACCATTACCATGTCAATATATAATTAAAACAAATAAAATTGCTAATGGCCTAAATAATAAAGTGCTTAATACTAAATTTCTTAATTAACTTAACTTAATTCATAAGAGCAGAACTTGTATAATATATATTTTTATAAGACTAGAGAGACGGAAACGAGGTAATTCGATGAAGAAGCTCGAGATAAGAGTGGACATTGGACTGTGCTGCATGACTGTAGCTTGACCGTGGGCAGGTGTATGGGTCTTGTTAATAATGGGACCATTAGATGTCCTCACAACCAGTCAGATGACCAGCATGTATTTACAAAGCTCTTTGAGTGTTTGAGTAGTTAAGCAGTCGTAGCCTCACGTCAACACAGATACATTGAAGCCGGGTGGGGTAGGCATTGGCTTGTTAAATTTAAAGGAACGGTCACTGTAATCTGACCGTTTATTGAGAGTTGTGCTGGTTATCGTGCTATTCCACATAATTTATGTGGTATTTTCGCCTAAGCTGGTCAACTACGTTGCTTTAAGAAGTCAAGGAACTGTGTCCACAAGTAGAAAAGGGCACGAACAGACTCATTTTAAAAGGGTAGGTAGCATGGTGCACTGTTTACATGCAAGAGGAATCATGCAGAATAGCCCAAAGAATGCTTGACCGGCACATCGGAATCCAGCAAAAAGTAATTCCAAGTCGATTAGCAGTGTAAATG
Organism: Forbesichthys papilliferus; assembly: GCA_025399855.1. Taxonomy (NCBI): domain Eukaryota; kingdom Metazoa; phylum Chordata; class Actinopteri; order Percopsiformes; family Amblyopsidae; genus Forbesichthys; species Forbesichthys papilliferus. The sequence continues at coordinate 14,671 of JAODOY010048194.1, read as the reverse complement.
CTAACTCATCTGGGCCATCAAAATTGTTCTACAGTAGCTACTATAATGGCTCTGTGAAAGTGTAACCTGAGAGAAAGCCACGCATGCACAATCAGCTGCAATTATCTCTCAGCCATTAGCGTTCTCATATGATGCCAAGCATGCAACTCCAGCCCTTATCATACGCTCACTTGACAACACCACGGGTAGAAACAATTACTCACTCATGATAACACTGATGCCGCCCGCATGTGTAACATGTAAAATGTTCTTAGGTTTACCTGATTAAGACCCACACAATATTATGAACACGGCTAGTGTGAGTTTTGGAGCATATCAGGGCTCATTTACAAATAAACGGCTGTACTATCAGGTGAAGTAACTCTGTTTTAATAAAAACATTTTAAAAAAAAACTTTAAATTATATTAGAAAATATTACTACAACATCTTAACACATCAGGATTCTGTATTTCCAAGACTCTTACAATGACTGCAACTAATCGCTATAATTAAATGAATGCCTTCTAGGGAGTTCCACTTTAGAGTGTGTGCATGCTAGCTACACACTTGGTCCCTAGTGAATCATCCCATTGTGTTTGGGTTTGCTGACATGAAAAGCATTGCCTGAAGGTGGCTGTTACAGTAGACTGGCAACAAGAGGCACTATCTTAAAGGTTCTCTTGTCCCTCCGTGCTGCTCCTTGAACTTCTTTATCTTTAACTTTGTGTGGTGGTGGGGGGGTCATATGGAGACTGTCTGCTAGTGTCTTCTTCCCCTGTCTAAAGTATCAAAGACCTTTGGGGTCCGTATTTCGTGGTGAGATGATCAGGCTACTCACAGTGGGATGGATATGTGAACAGGAAGTAAGATGTTCTCCATTTCACTCTCAAAGCAAGAAACTCATCCTCCTTTTTAAAATATTCCAGTTTCTGCTACAACAGCTCTCGTCCTTGTGTTTCATCCTCTTTTTTTTCTCTTTAAGTTGTTGAAAAACAGCTCTGAGCTACTCTCACATCGGGCATGGAAAAACAGAAGGGGATGGCGTCCAGATGTGAATGTATTTGTGCAGCTTCAAAAGAGTGTGTAGTGTGCAGTGCGAGTGTGTGATTTAGAGTTGATTGTATTACTCGGCCACATAAGATATGGACCCTTGAACAAGTGGGACTATTCACTGTGTACCCATGCATTTGACTGGCTGTCAGGTAAAAGGCAGCTTCAGTAGGCCTTGTTACCTTGTGTTGCTCTAACGGTATGGTGAGCTAATGACTGTGGGTGAAGGTTGTCTGTTAACACTTGATACAGTACTGATCTTTGCATGCCTATTTTCCTTGCAGATATTCCTATCAATGTTCCTCCGCCTGGTAAGCATTTTTACCACATTGGCCACCGGGCAATTATGTGTTTTGTATTGTTAGCGTTTCTGCGGTGTGTTTATGGGGCGAGCTGATGATGGATTTATGGGAAATTACTCATGAGGGATTTACCCACGTTTTGTCAGATGGCACAGGTTTTTGTATCCAGTTAAAGCTGAACTATGCAATTTGTGTTATGGGGCGAGGGTATATAGTGGTGTGAGTACTACACAGTATTCTGGGTGCCCTTAAAACACTATGAAGCGACTGACGTGGTCATTAGCCCGCCAGTGGGTTGTAATGGCTACTAACACTTACCATCACCGCATTACTCTCTTTGTGTGTTTGGGCATCCTCATTTACCCACTGCAGTGTATATGCCACCCTATGTACAGTAACTAACGTTTGCCAATAATAATAATAATAATAATAATTAATAGACACCATGTCATTTGTAAAGATGCTGGGAGAGCCCACACTTATCCCAGGCATCTGCCCCTCTACAGGTGTCCCTCCTCCCCCTCTCATCCCCACCTTGGACAGGTGAGTAGCTCCGGTAAACCTGCTTGCATCTGACCGCCTCGCCTCTGTTTGTCCTCCACAGTGCTAGAGATGTACGCCTGTCTGTACAACATGTACTGTCGGAGGAGCAGGGATGGCAGGAGAAACAGGGACAGGGGCGGAGACGGAGACAGGGACAGGGAGAGAGAGCACAGGTTGCCTACCGCAGAGGTTGAATCCAGGGCGCACGCTCAAGAGATACCTGGCCAAAAATGGAGGTAGAGAGCTGAGGAAATGTGAAATGAATAAATGCTATATACAAACAAGTGTAAGAGCTACTAGCCTGTCTAGAGGAATGCCGAACTGGTGTTTCCCGTTTGGACATAAACAGGAAAGCGCATACTCTTATTTGGGCCTGAATTTGCGTTTTCTGACCTTGCAGCGAGACGAGCCACCAAATAAGGTAGAGAGCAGGACAGCTGCCTTATTTGTAACGGCATCCAGCACGTCCCCCGCACCCCTGATCCTGTCGGAGTCGCAACCTTTTCAGCTCTGATTTACGCCGCTTGAGTGACCCGGCGTTCGCGCATCCGGCCGGCGCATGCTTCAGTCTCGTTTGATGCTTGACGTGTTCCACCCCCCCACCCCCACCCCCCCCAAAAAAACGTATTAATCTGTGTTTGTCGGTCTGTTTCTTTTCTTTGTTGGGGTTTTGGAGTCCTCCTTATTTCCCTCCCTTTTCCCTTTCTCCCTAAAGGGCTTGCGTGCGTCTACGCGGCCCCTGCGTTCACTCTGTACTCCGTCCTGAAGGACGGCTGCTCTCACATCTCGGGTCTATCTGCCAGATCCTCACATCCTTCAAGGGCTTTCCGTTCTTCTGTGCTCTGCCAGCCAGCTTTGATACCATTTATGAATCATTTCCTTCTCCGCATCTCTCTCTCTCTCTCTCTCTCGTGTGTGGTACACAGATCTTGCTGGCTTTACTGTTGCCGTTCAGCCTGTGCACATGGGGATATTGGGACCAGCAGGTACTTCTGGCAGGCTGGTTGGCTGTGTGTTTTGGTGGGCCAGCGGCCCATAGGGCTCCCAAGGCCCATATTTAAATAACACTAGGCACACAGTTGCTCTGTATCAATCTCGTATATTAAATCTCCTGCCTCTCTCCATGCGAAGGCCTACTTTCACTGCTGTTGTAAATGATGCTGCTATATCCATGTTGTACGGGAGTCAAAGCAATATATATGCATTCAAGTCTCTAGTGTTCCAGCCTGGACAAAGTGGAATTAATGTGTTTATGGCGATGAGAGCCAGAGGCCATAGGCAGTGAGATAAGGGGCTCCGCTCTGACAAAGCATTAAGCATAAAGTGATTATCAGCCATGCTCCAGGGCATTGCTGGCGTCCATGTTTGTACAGCAAACACCACCCCCACCCCCACCCCCATTCTAGTACACAAACGAGCCTGTTTCTACCGCTTCATCACTGCGTTCTCCAGAGCTGGAGGAGAAGATATGGCCTTGCTTGCCAGACGTATTTTTAGAGCACGTTTTGGACCCACACCTGGTAGGAACTGGTCCCTCTTGGAGGGGCCTCGAACGATTTCACCTTCACCCTGAGCGGAAGTCTTCCATTGGAAGCAGTTGAAAGGGGCCAGGTTATGTGGAACGGGCAGAGGTTCCAGCCAACGGAGCCGGAGCCCTCCATCCTTTCCTGCCTGCCTGGCTGGCTGGCCGACCGGCGCATGCCGCTCGTTGATATGCGGCCAACCACTAGGGGATACAGGACTGTGTGGTTGGAGATGTGCTTTGATCACAGACCCCAAACACCAGACCCTTTCACTTTCCCTCCCTGCTTTGATTATATTCATGGATACATCTGTTTGTTCCCCCCCCAAAACTAATTTTCATTCAATGAACTGCTGCATATGTGTTGGCTGCCTCAGTGACCGTTGTCAGGCCAACGTGAGGCATATGTATTTCATTAAGGTCTATGTTTAGCTCTGGTTTGCTTGATTTTGTACGATAACAACATGCCAACAAAGAATTTAGCCATGCAGTGTCCTTACAACTCTCCGTCACTTTCTCCAAGTCTGCGTAAGTACTTTATAAATGTTGAATAACGTACAATATAATTGGTTTAGAGTAATCTATTTGACTGTTGTCAATTTGTGATATCAATTTGTCATATAGCCTTAATACGTTAAGTGTTTTTAATCTCTCATTTCAGTGTTTTTGTCTTGTTTTCAGTGTACGCACTGGTCCCCCACCTCCACAATATCAATTTTCCACAGGTATGTATTTTGTTTTAAATAACTGAGTCTTATTGAAAAACACCTGTTTATCAATACTGCTGGTTGTACTGCTAGTTGCAAGAGAGATGACAGTGTATCTACATTACAGTACTGTGGATGTTTAGGTTTAGTTTTTAATGCATTCCTCGTAAGAAATAAACCAAATGCAGACATTCAGAGAATTTCCTCCATCCCTGCTCACTGACACGTTGCACAACAGTCCTGGAAAGCTGACTGGTTTCCTTCACGACAAAGAAAATATGTGATTTGGCCCTGAAATTTAGGAGCTATTAAATCTCGCACATTTCTCAAGTTTATGTTATGAAAAGAGCCTTTTAAATAAATATTTTGTGTTTTTCATTTTTCTGCGGCAAATATTCAGTTGAACCTACATATTCTGTATGTTTATGTCCCAAATATGCTTTTTCAAAACTTGTTTTTAAGATGGTAACAAGTCATATTATTATTATTGTGTTATTTGAGGGGAGAACTAAGAGCCCTGTAGGTGGCTTGTTGTGAGATGGTAAAAAGCTACTGATTGTCTGCATTAGCTGCCTGTCCTGGCTGTGACCTGCCCCTCAGGTGGATATCCTCCGCTCCCACCTAACATGGCCTCCTGGACTGGAGTGATGGACAGCACCAAGGCCTGCTGGGAATACTACAGCCGGCAGGACAGGGAGCACGACAGAGGCCAGGAGCGGCCCAGAGAGCGTGGCCACGACAAGGAGCGAGGCCGAGACAGAGATAGAGAGCATTCTCCGTCCGCTCAGGCACACAACAGGTGAGAAAGGGGCCTCTCAAGCCCCTCCCACATGCAATAAAGCCCTTCTTTATGGCTCGCAAATGCACTCTCACACAAACACCCTGACAGTGTTAACCTAATAACATATGCATTATGCATATGTTATTAGGTTAACAACATGAAACCATTGAAACAATGACAACTATCTGCATGTATACTGGGAATGAGGTATGCTGTAGCCTAGTTGCACCTCATCATGTTCAACATGTGCAAAACACATGTCTTTTGAGTACTTTCACTCTCATTTCTACTGTTCCTGTGGGCCTCGACAGTCTTGTGATGTAGTGTATGCTGAGCAGCTGTGTGCTTCTGAACTAAGCACCGTACAGGTGTATCTGTGCCAGCCCAATTTGGCTGTTATGCAGGCAGACGCACACGCACACACACACACACACGCACACACATGTGTTGGACAGGATTTACCATAGACAGTCTGAGAGTAAAGCAGTAACAGGCTTTTAACCTGAAATGAAATTGGGGAGCAGAAAGTCAAATTTGAACCAGGCAAAGGAGGATGTGTATGGGCACCAGAGCCACTCATGGCTACGTGGTGATGTTATTCATCCTCCTGGATAACTGGATGGGCTGTTGGAAGCAGTGGTTAGCAGCCAGCAATATTGAGACTACCACAAGGGGCAGAGTGAGCTAGGATAAAGCAGAGGGAAGGGAATGAATGACTAGATTGAATTGTTATGAACTTTCGAGAGGTGACATTTTAAATTTGGAAACACAGTAAGTCCTACATAGGGTTGAGCTACGTCTACCAAATGTATTTATTTTATTTTCTTATAATTATTTATCATGGAATTTGTTTGTAGCATGTTCATTTGTAGCATTTTTGTTGCCATTCATCATACGTACACTGGTATTAGATTTTGAGAGGTCTCAACAAATCAAACGCTACTGCATACGCTAGCATGAATAAGTGCCACAGTCAGTGACGTGAATAAGAGCCGCATGCATTTAAAGTTACTGCCCCAATCAAAAGACCTAAAGACAGAATAGCCTATGTAATTTGACTCAGCAGGAATTATATACAGTGTGTATATATATCTTATAAATTGGTGCATTTAAAATTGACCACCATGCATAAAAACGTGCTGGGGGAAGAGCCGCAGCCTTCACACTAAGGACTCCCCCTGCCCCCCTCCTACAAACACATGCACCATCTGAATAGTCTCTTTTTACAAGGTACGCTTTTTCTTTTGATCTGGTAATAGAACGGTGTACCCCTTTGCAACATGACATAACAGTGTTCTGTTCTGACTGAGGTCTTTTATAAATAGCATTTTGATTTGGTTTGGGGTTTAAACTCTCTTCCAATCGGAATATTAGTGTAAACGCTGCTAGTGTTCACATGCATTGCATTTTGATGTACTACCTTTCCTCCCTGTGACCAATACACTCTCATCCCATCTCTGCTCCAGATTTCATACAGTGCCCTACTGCCCTGCACGTTGACAGCAAGCACTCTGCTGCAGGGACACCAACACGTTCATGCACGCACACACACACCATTCCTCACCCTGCAGCTTTTTCTGCAGCTCATGCACTCTTAAGCATGTCACACACAGACACACACACACACACACACACGTGTATCACACACAAACCGCAACAGTAAATTGAGGATTAAGCCACCCTTGTTGGCAGCCCCTATTTCCCAGTGTTAAACGTCTTAATTTATAGAAAGGCAGGCAGCGTAGACCCAGGTATAATAATGTTCAATGTCGTGTGTATGGGTTCACAATCCCTACAGTGAGTTTTTTTGACAGCTAGTTCTAGAACAGTACAGTGCAGAAAATGGTGTGCACTGCTGATATACATGTACATTTGGCGCGTTTAGAGGTTATCATGATAATAATAATATATTCAGCCTAGTGTGACACGTGTGTGTTGAAGACAATACGGAGTGCATTCTTCCGCATGGACAGTGCTGCGTTCTGGGTCAAATGGGGGAAGTGGAGCGTGGGGCTAGCATGAAGGGCTGAGAAGGCTAACCACAGAAGAAGAACGCAGGGAGTGCAGGACAGCCAGGCGCCTATGTGTGCCCTACATTCTGATCATGTGATCAGGCCGCCTGCTGTACATGCTGCTGGTACATTGATTTATAGCTGCACTGAAGACTATTTTTAGAGACAGAGAGGGGGTTGGGAGGTAGAGGGATGGCATGATGCTAGCCACCCATATTGCTTATTGGTAACCAAGGTCAAGTACGTGTGTCATGCAGTGTTTTTGCTGCGGTTTAAGGAGCTACCCTCTGCAGTACAGATGCATTATGGGGGGCATCGGCTACTGGTTTTTAATCTGTGGTTGTCTACATGCCAAGGAGTTGGCACCCACTGCTGATAGATTCCTTGAGGTTAATGTGTATTCCCCTATATACACATAAGGAGTAGGCAAGGCGTTCGCCGCATCCCTGCTGCGCGCCGCGGTACAGGACAGCCGGGTGGCCATTTGGCCGACACCCGTGTCATGAACGCAACGTCACCGCCGGGTGGACGGTTTGACCCTCTCTCCGGCTGGCACTGCCGTCCCTTTCATGTGCGCACGTTCCCGTGTTTGGTCAGGGTCCATGATGGGATCACGGAGCTATAGGATGGGATACGCGGCGTTGCTTTTAGCACACATGGAGCACACATTACTGTGCTGATGGGCTCAGTCCATCACTGTCCTCACAGGATAGTTGCAGCTGGAGCTGGTCTCATTTTCAACAGATGTTTAGTGTTTATTCTTGCATATCCGTTTTCTTCTCAGATGTTCAGCCAGAGGGATGCTGGTACGTTTCTTTTGTCTGATCTCATTTCTATTTATTTCTTTATTTGATTGTTTTGCTAGCCTGACGATGCTAAGAGAGTGTGAGATCACATGTCTGGAAGCCTGGAAGAGAGTTCTGATTGGTGAAACTGAAGTCACTCCATGTTTACAATGTTTGTGTTATGCTATCTGTTGTAAACACAGGCTGTTTAGTGCTAGCTGACACCGCGGCAGCGTATTCACCGCGCCCTGCGGCTCTCATGTGTCGCGAGCGTACTCGTTTGCGCCCGCACTTAAGCAGAGGTCAACTGAGAGATGAAGGGTGAGAATTAATGATCTTTACCTTGGTAAAGAGCGCAGCAGCTCCTAAGGCACATAAATGAGCTGCTTTGTTCAGCAGGGGACACTGCGCCGCGCCTCTGTGGGCGTGTAAAGGTCATACCATGGCACACTAGGGGGGCACCGTGTGTTCCTCATAGGCTGTACAAAGAGTGGGATGCTTCTAAAGCCCCAGCCACGCAGCCACCACAGGCTCAGGTTACGTCCCCGCTACCAGCAGAGAGGTAGTAGGAGGCACACAAATACAAAGTGGTGCAGACCGCACACAGCAATAGCTTAGCCTTCGCCATGCGTTTCCAGTGTGTGGGACAAAGCTTCCGAGGGAGCGTCTTTAGGGAGATGTTTTTGATGGGAGTTCAAACCACCGACAAGCTTTCTCCAGAATGACTTGCTGCGTCTTTTCTCATGCCATCCTCATGGACGACATGTTCTGTTCTTCTGTGTGCGGTTGTATTGCACACCGTGTTCTACAGCGAGGAGGAGCGCGCCAGGCACAGGGACAGTGGGTACGAGCGCCACCACGACAGGTGCAGCAGAGAGCAGGAAGAGCGACACAGAGAGTGGAAGCCAAGAGACAAGGAGGAGGGCCGCCACAGGTCTTCACGCAGGTGAGGGCACGCACGCACACACACATGCGCGCGCACACGCACGCACGCACACATGCAAATTGAGGCGGTCCACAGTAGAGCAAGGCCGCATGGTGAGGATGTCTTGTGTCCCGGGCCACAGCCGGAGGAGGAGGGACGACGACGGCGAGGACGACGACAGCCGCCGCAGACACAAACACAAGAAGTCCAAGAGGAGCAGGGAGGGGAAAGACGCCAACCGCGAGCCCTCTGCTGACCAAGAGAACCAATCAGGACCCACGGAGTGACGAGCTAAAACTGAACCAGGATATGGGCCGCTTTTCAGTATTTATTACATTTTATTTGTTTAAACTGCTTGGGTTTAATGTATACGTTGTATACAATATGCATATGTTCGCACCTTCTTTGTGTTGAATTTGAGGAATGCGTTTGGATAAAGGAGCATTGTGAATCTGAGGGATCTATCTCTGATGTGCTTTATTTTTAGTCAGCACAAAGTCAAATGTACTGACTCGGGTATTCTTTGCGAATGACTTTATTGATTATTTCACCCAATGTACCATCAGATATACTACACAGGCCAGAACGTGAGAGACAGAACCACAGCAGATAGGCCTCACACTCATCCACTGAAAGAAACACATAATCAAGTCAGTTGTTTTTTCTTCTCAAAAGTAGGAAAATTAGTAAGGCCTCCACAATGTCACCTTAAATGGAATTTAAGATTATTAACACATATCATTTTTTTTTTTTTATTATTATTTTTTTTTTAACTATTTCTTGCCAGTGGTTTAATAATTTAGCAACAGCTTCTGAAAAACATGTCAACACAGACTACTACTTGGCAATGTGTTCGGTCCAACAGATGAAGATACAGTAACAACCACTGTCAGTACAAAGAAAACAGAGCCTGTGATCAAAAGGCCATAACACAAACAAAACAAACATATTACAAGTGCTTGAATCAGTTTTACTTTGACACCCAACATTTACAGTAAAGAAATGTGAGTCCAACTTATACCCTAACATATACTACTGGAATTGGCAACATTATGTGTTTTACCCCCCCCATCCCGCAGTCCTGCTTTGATGCTGTTTCAGTGAACAGAGAACCCTCTCTTCCAATCAGATAGCTCCCAACATCTTAGTGCAAGGGGCTAAGGTCCAGCTCATCCCATTTCTGCATCCTTGGAAGGGCAACTAAAAACGCTAATAAAACAGCGGGCCCTCTGAATTTCTGGCAAAGTCTCAGCTGTCCATCAGGAGTTATCAGGGGTCAGCTATACATAGCATAACATAAGTCAATAAGCCCCTCCCATGCTCAGCTCAAGCGCAGTGTGGTCAGCCAATCCAAAGCCTTGCCTTCCACAATCCTTGGTCAGTAGTGTACAGCGCAGGTAGGCCTTGAGAACCACTACAGCAGGCTGCCCGGCCATGACACAATGGTTAGGGTGATTCTGCCTCGAAGCTCCTTCAGCAGACGCACCAGTGCTGTATGGGTCATCCCCCACGTGCTCGTCCCATTCACCTCCAGCAAAATGTCCCCACACCTGCAGAAAATATGGTGTAAAATACACAAACGCAAGCTTCACTTCAGTGCTTTTGGAAAATCCTTTCTCTCATGAGAAATCTCATTTCTCTCATTACATGAACGATATACTTTAATAAAAAAATGTAAAAAAATAATGTTGATAATACTAAAACAGAAAAATGTAAAGAAACCGATTTCAAGATCATGTTGCGACCCTGCACTGTAATGAGTGTAAAGCAGCTCTTTACATGTCAACCAGAAATAGGTAATGTATAGTAGTGGATATAATCAGAACATAGGAGGAAAAACCTCTTGGCAGGCGTGGTATTGCAGCATGTCTAAATATTGTAGGTTAATAAGCTGTAGCAGACATACATACCGTATCCTGCCGTCGTTGTAGGCCGGCGTTCCCTCAACAATTGAGCGGATGAAAAAGGACTGATTGCAGTTGACCTCCTCCTGACCTCCCACAATACTGAAGCCTAGGCTGCCTGAGATACTTCGCCGCAGGACAATGTCTTTGCAGCAGTAGAGGTGCCTGCAAGGGACAAGATTGAGATGTCATTTTTATCAACGACCCCCAAATAGCAGTTTGAAAGAGATAAATAGCTTTTACGAAGCTTTCTCCAATTGAGGAAGAAATTCATTAGGCGGCATGGAGTTTAGCTTAATACTTGCGTATTTTTTTCATTTTTACCAGGACAAGCTTTTCTTAATTTGAACTTTCCTCTAATTGTCAATGAAAAGCACAGGGCCTTTTCCTACCTAAAGTGGAGGCTGTTTCAGACAGTTCTAATCCTACAGTACAATCCGCTCATTTTAAATCCCATTTTTCAGGACTGAGAAGGAGCAAAGAACGAGTAACATTGAGATGGGAAGTTGTCGTGTTCTAAACTTTTTTTGAGTTTCATCACACTAAGCCTCTTAAACCAACGTGAGCAGGGCATAGATAAAGAGGAATGTTATGGAGGTCAGTCAGGAAACTTTATACTTTTTAGAATAGCTCTTGTTGCTGAGAAATTGACTAATATAATTTCTGGATCACAAAAATGTAAATAAAGGCTCATATTTTATAATTAAAGGGATATTACACAAAACATGTTTAGTCGAGTTTAAGTATGGAGCTTAGATTTACAGTAAATTATGTGAATTGGTTAGTTTGTAATCCTTGCCAGGTTTCCTTTTCCATCCCAATGGATGTAATGTCACCCTTTTACAAAATGCTAACATATTTGCAGTTTATAAATGGGCCAATCATCAGCCAGTGGCTCATTAATATGAACTAATGTGTCCAATGGGCTGTTTTGTTCTTTGCCCTGGAAATGTATATAACTAAACATTTTCAAAACAAATTGTGATGGGGAAGAAAACATTATTTGTTTTAAAATAAGTTTTAAGAAGCCTCAGGTCCTTTTCCTTGCTGGCTCTGTGAGCTTCAGGTGGCACACCAGCTGGCACAGGTCAAAAAGGCTGGCTAGCGCACTGTGCTTTCACCCTGCGCTGGCAGAGAGAGGGGAGAAAGGCTGTCAGACTTTGTCGGGAATGCATCTGACCTGGGTAGCTGCAGCCATGACACCCACAGTGGGGAGTAATCGTCGCTAGGCAGCGGGCTCTTGGTGCTGTCGGTGGGCGTGAGGCAGGGGGGCAGGGCGGTATACTCGGCCTGGCAGTCCTCCGGGGGCCTCATCTCCAGCACCTTGAGCACCACGGGAGACGAGGTGTTCTTCAGGTTGGCCACGGCCTCCCCGCGCGTCACCCCCGTCAGATCTACACCGTTCACGTTCAGCAGAATGTCACCTGTGGGAAAACAGCAGAGTTTATCGTTGTTGCCGTGGTGACAGCCTTCATTATGGATGGGGAAAAAAAGATAAATACAAAAACCTTCATAGGATGAAGACTCATTATCTGCCTAGTGAATATTCAACAAAGACCCCCTTTGGGAGACAAAGGAATGGAAACAAAGCACCACCTGTGCATTATAAAGCCTTCAGCAATCATAGTGGCGCAAAGAAAACAGAAGCGATGCCCGCTTAGTCTGCCAGCTAGGCGGCATCTGGACAGCCTGCCAGCTCAAAGGACTACAACACTCCTCTGCAAGGGCACTTACAAATGTGCTATGCAAATGGCCCCCTCTCCCGACACACAAACCTGTTTTGATCGCACGCACGCAAACGGCTGTTACTGTTGTATGTCCCTCCAGAATAGACCGCTTCGCCTGTCCAATTATGCAAAGACAGAAATTACTGTTATTTACGAAGCCCACCGCGTGCCGCCCTCCATAACATGGTCACTCCTCTCCATAAACATGGAGTCAGGCGGATTGTTGTGTTGGTGACATGCTGAACACGGCTCCATTTTTAACATGGATGGCTCTGGCTATGCCGGTGTTTCCAGGTTCCGTTTGATGTCCCTGGTGGAACAGACCCTGCCTCAGATGTTGTTGAGTGTCGACGCGCACACCTGTGTTCATATTAAACAGTGCACGACTATCGCCGCCTCCGCTATCCCACCTACTTTTACCCAAGGTGCAGCGTTTTTTTTTTTCCCCCCAATTTCAGAGCTGGCTGATTTTGTGTAATGAACACAGTCAGTTCTCAAGCATTGTAACGCTGTGCGTTGGCGTTGGTGTGCTACAGTCAATTTTCAAAGCACTGAACTGTATGTTGCACCACCGCCGTTTTATGCTGAATAAATAACCTTCGTAATGAAACACCCGGTCCTGTTTCTCTCAATCACCTCACTGTTTTACACGACACCTTCATCACAAAAGTAAAATCCGTGGCTGCTGTTTAAGACCACGAGCAAGCCGAATTATAATTGTATCCAAATAGACTTCCAGTCAATAAAACGGCAGCTACCGTACAAATCAACCGCCCTAACCATAAACCCATCCGATAGCCTTTTCACCACCCTATCTGGCCCAGCTCCTGCTGCTGATATATTAATTTCACCTTTGTGGATGGACCCCTCTTGTCCCACCACTCCTTCAGGGTCCACGTTGGTGACGTAGATTGGGAGGTCCCAGCCTCGGCTTGACATGCCCCCCGCCACCGTCATGCCCAGGGAGTCGTAGGGCTCCTTGGTCAGCGTCACGGTCTTCTCGTAGCACGCGGGCTTGGCGTCCTGCACAGGGCAAACGTGGACATGTAATTTTACATGCCTGCCGCCTACACGGTAAAATGTTGTTCCCATTCAACATTGCAAATGATCAGGCAGGCATGTGATTGGCCAAGGACCAAAAACCAACCAATTATTATGTCAAATCAGTGATGTGTGATTCAGCAGATTGAGCGGTGAGCTTGTGTGAACTGTGCTTTCTGTCGGTTAACATGAGGGACAGCAGGCAGAATGCAGTGAAAACACGGCAGCAGTTCTCTGCACAACGCGCAGGAAGAGATGACCCCCATGTTCTAGAATGTCACATGACCACTGTAGTCGCCTGTGCGGTGCAGCACACTGCAGCTGCAACTATGATGAGATTCTGTAGAATAAGAACATCTGACTCTGTGCTATTTTTAGAGGTTATATTAACGCAGATTTAGGCCAGTTTACCTTAAAGTTGATCTAGATGTTCTCACACTAAAATGCCTCACTCCAAATATTCAGTGTTTCTGACCATAACCATTTGCTAAGTGTTCGAGTAGACAAAGGCCCGATCACACGGAGACGCGTCGCTAAAGGCGTGGCCGCTTCAAAAGCGCTTTGATAAAGCCCCGATCACACAGATCTGTCATATTGACGAACAGTGCGACTCTGTGCGTTACGCTGACACGTTAAATATTTCAACTTTTGTGCCCGTCTAAAAAATGCTAAAAGGAAAGCAAAGCGCGGCACCAGAAAAAAGCACATGCCATGCGCGCTGTGCAAATGTTTCCCATTAAGGACTGTGAAATTAAACACGTTCCACATTAAAAATGTGTTCAAACAAATTAGCTCTTCAAAACTTTGAAGTTGAGAATTATTAGAATACAGGAAATCTTCACTTCTAGTAATGAGCTGGAGAAAATCATGCTTTAGGTTTAGGAGATATAAACCATATAGGCAAAGACATGTTTTCTTCAGGGGATAATATGCTCTGAACACAGAGACATGGCTGCTGGGGATGCCTGCCAAGACAAATTATTCAATGAATAATACCGGTATAGATCAAGTGTTTAGCATTGAACAGAAGAGACTGTACTGAAGTGCAGGCATCTGTGTGTTGCTCACCACTAGTGTTGGCTCCATGTCAACAGGGGAATATGGCGGGGGGCCGTCCATGCCCCACGGAGCCTCTTGCAGGATGTCTGCGGCAGGCAGACAGATCTGACGAGACATTATGAAGTGAACTCGCTCCTCACTAGCCTACAGAACAGACCAGATTTGTTTTTTAAATACCTCTTGTTCCAGCTTAGTATCTATAAATATGTATGTGTGTGTATATATACATATGTGTGTATACGTATGTGTGTGTGTGTGTACAGTTGCAAGAAAAAGTATGTGAACCCCTTGGGATTACGTGGAGTTTTGCATGAATTGGTCATAAAATGTGCT
>JAODOY010048193.1:21998-39614 GCA_025399855.1 Forbesichthys papilliferus | reverse complement strand
CCCCCCCCCCCCCCCCCACGTTCAGACAGAATCTGCTGTGCTGTTACGTTGAGCACTCAGCACACCTCGGGACGCTCTGATGAGGTCTATCTCTAACAGTGTGTGTGTGTGTGCGCACGCATGCGTGTGTGTGCTTGAAGAGTGGAGGTAGAGGAGAGAGAGAAAGAGGCAAGGAAGAGAGGAAAAAAAGGGTAAACAGAAAGCAGGACGCAATGTTTAATGATGGAGACTAACGATTGAAACTCATTTATTTTCTATATATTTGTCTCTAATGTTAACTAAGCCTACACAACTACAGTAAAATATCTACGACGCATTTCTCCTACTAAATATTATTGCTACACTAACTAACGCATACAGTTTTGTACTCTACAGTACAACTCTTACCTTGGCACCCATAGCTCCATCGTTGTCCGATGACCTAAGGCCCATGTCAATCATATTTCCACTACTGGAAATCTGCGATTCCTTGTTTATCTGTGCTTCCTAGACATAGGTTTGTAAATAATTATGCATTCATGGCACTGGTTTATAATGTGTTATTTTGTTTATCTAGTAATGGTTGAATTTAACAGTAGTGTTGCACCATAATGCTGAGTCATGCTTATTTGCAAAGTATCTCACGTCTCCAATCTATCCTTATCGGAAAACCTGTCTCATTCAATTTTCCTATACTAAGAAAGCATCTCAAAGAACCACTGCAGGGAATCTTGGTTGAATGCTGAATAATGAGTAAACACCTGGACTTTTAGCAAAAGGTTCAAGCTAATTATTTGTAATAGCTTTCACATTTTTGAATGGAAACTGCACTAACAAGTGTGCATTTCAATATCACCTCCATTACACTAGGAGTTAAACCAGATTTCAAGGAATCAAACAACACATTTTTAATATCGCAGAATCACTTGCACAGAATAATCTTCTTGCAGTTTATTGTATTTTAAAATGATATCCATTCCCCTGACAGGTTGCGGGAATATCAACCCTGCCCACTTGCTCAGTAGCGTTTCTCAGTTGAGTATACTAATGGGCACTTTTATAACATCAATCACATCACCTATGGTTTCACACATTGATCATTCAGCTCAGCGCCTGTGATGACACACATTGGAACTACAGATACTCCTTCACTTCCCATCATAAATCACAGAAACACCAGAGAACCGGAGATTAGGTCTATGCATGAATACCAAGGTGGTCAGTTTCCATTCTTGAAGGCACAAAGCAAAGAATTGTCAAATGCACTGCAAAACCTTGCAGCACTCAAAGCCTAATTAAGCACATTATATTTGCCATTAAATACTCTTAAGTAATATAATTACATTATATATTCCTGCTTTAATGTATGGACTTATTGTGTTTTATATTTTACTAGAGTGGCAGCTGATTCAATTTGGTTCATATTCTACTGCAATGAATACCCACTGCAAAGTATGTGTTCCCTGCCTCTGAGAAGAAGCAGGTTCTCTCCAAGTATAACAAATCTTCATTTTTCTAGCAATTAGTTTGAGCACCTTGCAAAATGTATGCACATGGACACTCAAGTGTTCATCATTCACCTCCAGGTTGACTGTAATACTGAAAACTGAATATAGTTCACATCATCTTAAAACAAATAATGACTTCTCTGGGTGCTTTTGTGCCCGATATGTTCTTCACAATGCTGTCCAAAGAATGTTCAGCCATATACCTCAGACAAAATCAATATCCCCCCAGATCATCAAGGTCAGGAAAGACCAGAAGCACTGCCAAACCATTCCATATATCTTATGCTTGGGTCTCTTTAACAGTTTTTTAATCGTTTGAGACATCGTTTGAGGCAATAATTGCGATCTGTTATACAGATAGCAACCAGCAGAGGGCGCTATATTCTAGTCAGTGGAATATGACGTGTCTGTCCATAACATCACCCGAGTGAGAAATGGGGAACGACAAGGTTAGCGTCTCTAACTTTTCACCAAGCTCTTAACATTTTATTTGTACATTATACTTTAGTGGTAAACTACATGTAATTAATCTGAAATCCATGAATGTGTTAGGTACATTTCAAACAAAATTGGTATTCAGTCTGAACTGTAAACGAAAGATGAAGCTAGCTGCCTGTGCGGTACTGCTAGCTACGCATACCGTAGTTCACTTCAGAAGTCTTCAAAGATAGTTTGTGTTTTCGGTAACAAATTTTTAATAACATATTCGTGTACGTATAAGTATAATCCATGATTAAGATCTACTGAAACCAAATTGATTTTCAGAATAAATGTAATTGTAAACCTACCGGATTAAAGAACGAATAATGCACATTACCAAGATAACTGTTTAACTTAATACCAGTATGTCAACTTTATTTTTGGCTCAGGCCTCTATGTTATATGGTACAGTATTATCAATGTTAGATTTTCTGTTTTAATTTAACAGACTTTATCTTTGACTGAAGTTGTATTTTCCTGGAAATGTGTTGTACCTTAAAAGGCCAGCACAATCGTTGTAGCCTGATATGCCATGTCTGTAAATCAACTATAACGTTAACCGTAAAAAATACATCTCTGCTTTATAAATAATGTCTATTAATAAGATATGAGTAGTACGGTTTATGTGTTATATTCTATTGATTCTAGTGTGCACAAGTTATGTCTTACCCAGACTTTGGATGCTAATATTTGTCTCTGCATTACATGTCAACTGAACATGTCACATACTGTAATAAGAGAGCAGAATGTTGTTCTACACACGGAGATGAACAAAGCGTGTGTGTGTGTGTGTGTAGAATCCTGTAGGCCAACTGAAGGACCTAGTGGAGCTGAAGGACCAGCTAGAGGATATCCAGCGACGAGTGGAGGATGAGATGCAGGCTGGGATTCCTCCGGTAAGATTCACACCAGAATATACTGTACCGTTGTATAACTGTACCGTGGACTATATTATATTTTACATTTACACTAAGTGAAACAGACATATATTTGTCTGCACATTGTGGATTAGGTATCTCTAGAGTGGGACTGGGCAATATACCGGTATATATTGGTATATCAGTATTTTTTCAAAAGAGATAAAATTGGACAATATCGTTTATATCGATATAGTTATATTATGCATTTATTAATGACTTTTTCAATTTGTTCGTCTCTCCCTCCATGCCTGCACTTAGTGTGTTCAGAGTGTCAAAGGGGCGGAGACACCAGAGAAAGCTCACGTCATTAATGTTGCTAAAAATAACAATTGTCACATTTCTGTCAGGTTTCCTGTTTTTTTCTCTATGCCTGAAGATTTAGCCCACTTTATAGAAAACACCGATATATATCGGTTATCGGTATTCAACCTAAATATATTGGGATATTATTTATGGTCCATATTGCCCAGGCCTTACATTACATAGCCCTACACAGTATGGTGTGTAAGTGTCAAAAAAGAATCTGCCCTTTATCTTTCATCCTCCTTGTTGGTCTCTGGTTCTCTCTCTCTTGCTCTCTCTCATGTCTCCAGGGAGGCAGTCTCTTAGCCTCCCCGTTCCTGAAGGGCTTCTTGGCTGGGTATGTTGTTGCCAAGCTACGCTCCTCAGCATTGATGGGCGTCGCCGTGGGAACATGCACAGGCATCTTCGCAGCACAGAGCTATGCCGTGCCCAACATCGAACAGACGCTGAAAGACTACTTTAACAACCTGAGGGGGGGAGGTAAATGAGGTGGGCGGAGTCCAAACTTGCCAGGACACGTTGTTAACCAATATTATAAACTTGTAGTTACTGTTGCAATTATTTGTATTATTGTTATCTATTTTTTTTGCACAGTTCAGGGATTTGGGAAGGGTACGCTGAAATGCCAAATCTCGCATCTTTTTTTGTCATATCAAAAATGACTTGCCTTAAATGCAGCGGGCGCTTTTTACATTTAATAAGTTGTAATGGTAGACGTATGAATTGTGTGAACAATTGCCTATACTTACCGACCTTACAGTCATCTCTCGGCCATTTGTGCAATATCCGTTCCTGAAGGGATTTGGTTTAATAGTTTCTTATATGCTGGAAGAAAGTTACTGTATTTTACAGGTTGAAAGCCGGTCTAACTGCTGGTCTAACGGCTTTATTTGTCATTGGGAAAACAATCATTTTTATGACTTTTATCTTTAGATTGTAATGATGTTGATGAATAATTTTGTTTTTGTGTGTGGAGTAATGCTCATACGATGGTATTGTAAACTAGGCAGCTGATTGGACAGCTATATGCGGCCATTAATAAACCATCTTACTGGGTACATTTTTAAACAATGCACTAAATGTGCTGAATCTGGTAGTTTGAGATATGCTGCAGTGTGTGTGCGTATATATATACATATATATATATATCTATCTATCTATCTTGCTGTCTTCAGAATAACATTTGTAAAAGAAGGGAAAAAAAAGAATTCACAGACATTAAAGTACAGTAAAAATTTCTATTATGCCCAGATGGTGAATGGAACTCTCATAATTACAGACCGAATACCGTACTGTTAACTACTGCCTGGTTAAAACCGTCTTGATATTGCAAGGGCTGCCTATATTTTTAGCTTTGCTTCACATACCGGTCTAGGAATTCTCAATTGAAAACTGCCAACAAGTCATCTAGCGTACAACTGACAATCAGGGTCCAGGTGAGTATGATGTACATTTAGATCTTATAGCAATAAAGTGTGTCTCATAGGGAAAAAACATTTCCTTGTGGGATTTATTCTCTATTTGAAAATCGCTGTTTTGATTTGATTTAGGGAGGGTCCAAGCCTGCTGTGTTGATTGACGCCAGTCACTCTGGTAGTTTAACTTTCATTTTTCATTTGAGAGATAATTGTAGAGATTGCAGTATCAGCACAGTGTTAGCCAGGCTACTGTTAAAATCATCTTGTGAAAATGGCTGAAGCTTGCCCACATATTTTTTACTTTAAGTACAGTATTTTGCGTATATTTATTTGATAACATGCCGTTACATTTTATGCCACTGTTTTTTTTTTCTGGAACTTAACATGTATTGAACAATGTGTTGAACAATTTGGTTAATGATTTGGCTGGCAAATGTCCAAATCTCAATACCATGTAATCTGGGGATGTGTTGAACTTTATTACTTCAGGTGCAGCAAAGTTTATTATCAAAGTCTTTCATCTCGAAATGTATCTAATAAATCA
The DNA here is from genome assembly GCA_025399855.1 of Forbesichthys papilliferus. NCBI lineage: Eukaryota > Metazoa > Chordata > Actinopteri > Percopsiformes > Amblyopsidae > Forbesichthys > Forbesichthys papilliferus. The sequence continues at coordinate 34,462 of JAODOY010048193.1, read as the reverse complement.
GAAATGTATTTAAACAGATTATGACCCCACATTGTCTTTATTTTGTTAAATAACAATTAAAATACACTGAATTAAAAGTGCCTTTCTACGCAGTCTGTAAAGCCTACAATGCTTATCGCTAGATATGTCATAATTTTAATCTAATATAAATGTAGATTATTACTTCTTAAAAATACCTATTAGCTTGACTTGAGGACCATATACTGTATATGTGTCTCACTATAGTTAATAAATCCACTTTGTAATAGGAAACATTTCAGTAGCTCTGATGATTACCAATTATCAACAAATCAGATACAATAATGTTTTGATCTGCAATTTCAAGTCATTATGTAATTGTAACTATGTTGTCATACATACAGTAATGACTCCCTGCCTGCAAAGGAGAGACATGGTCAGGAATATGAAAATATTTGTATATGCTGTAGCTTGATAATAGACAGTGGCAGTTTAAATACCCATTTGTATACAATGAGTAATACTGTAAAAAACAGGATGGATGCTTGATATAGTAGCCTAAACACCAGTAAAATACCATACGTCTAAATAATATGGTTTGATTATGTTTTATCAAGCAGGTCTTAGATGCTTCAATGGGGTCTTCATTGATGAATTACTCATCTGTGGAATATAAAAGAAACAAAACAATGTACGTTGTATATTATGTAACAGTATATTATGTATATGTAACAGTGTATGTTGTAGTAAACACATAAGTATAAAGGCGGTGTGTGTGCCTCTTCTTACCACCAGAGCTCACGACATCAGCCATAGCCATCAAAGGGTGCAGAGCTCCTAGAAAAAGGAATACATTACATCACTACTTATAATTGAAACCCAAGGTTTTATGCAGTAGAAAGTAGATACACTCATAAACCGATGAGCCAACAGAAAACCAACACGATTAAATTGCAATATTGGTCCCTAACCCTTATATTGACTTTCTCTAAATAGTTCTCGATCAAACCCTCCAGAATGTGGGCCATCGATCGCCCAGTTCAATGCCCCCTGCTGTTCCAGATGGTTCTGCGGTGTCTCAAACCATCTGGCGCGTCAGGCTAGGAGAGTGACGCAAAATCTGAAGCCTGACTTGCTGTGAGAATCAGTAGTATTGACAAAGAAGAATAATAATAACAATAATATATTTTATTCATAGGCATCCAAGGTCACCTTTCAATGCACCCAGGTGATGCATAGAAGTCAACGGGGTTACTTTCTTTCATGCTAGCGTGAGACCGAACATAAGAGCGCGTGTCACACGGCAGAAGCGTGACAGTTGGCACCACTGGGCTAGGATGGTGACTGACGTATTAAACGTAGTAAAGTCTCACCGGCATACATGGCTCTGTTGACACCAGGGCAGCTGGCCGGGCCTGCTGCCATGGTGTTGGGGATCATTGTGCCGCTGAGCGTGTCCACACACCAGCACTGGTCCATCCAGCACTGCTGGCTCTTGTAACGGCCTTGTGCGTCGCAGGCGGGACTGAAGTTTGGCGTCCCTTTGGCAGCCTGCAGCTGGCAGTTGGTTTTCTCCGAAGCTTGGGGAAAATGTTAACGTTGATTTTCACATATATAAATATATATATATATATTCATATTCAAACAGTTTTACATTTGCTTTAAGTTTGCCGGGAACGTTTGCGAACATAAGCAAATGGTCTGAGGAGGAGCTCGGTGAACATACGTTGACGATGGATGAAGGGAGACGATTTTTAATCTAATAATTCTGACTGTCAATCCTGAACGCATCTCAGAGGTGCGTTTAAATTCGTCAAATTGAGCCGTGACCTGTCGTTTCGGCAAAGACGTTTTGTTTTAACTTTAACATTTTTAAATTTATTTGAAATTTGAACATTCCAAATTGTTATATTTAAAACATAATACGACTAATAATAATATTATTATTTCAGCCATGCACATACATATAAATGCATACCTGTCTTTTCAGTGGCATCTGCCTCAGCCTGCAACACACACAGCAACATCATTAAATAGTGACAAGACGGAAAATGTTCTATTGTGTTGTTTAACAGCTTCATGACTTTTTTTATAAAACGTTAACGTTTTAATTTACAGTTCTTTACCTCTGCATTAAAATCATTCAGAGAGGAGATGGCCATGTGTGCTTTCATTGGCACAGCAGCTAAACGCCAAACAGAGAAAAAGACAGGGATTGGGAAAGCAATAGGGAACGTCGTTACCATTGGCTATTTTGAACATTAGTGTCTCTGACATTACTATTATCATAATGGAATAAGAGAAATGCAGGTGTAGTTCTTTCATTTTATAGACAACTGCAGGTTTTTCCTTTTTCCCTCCTGTTTTGAGAATTTCGGAAACTCTCAGCCTAACTGACAAAGCATTGTTTTACCCACATGTATCAGTCTTGCATTTGACAGCATCCTAAATGTCACTCAGCCAAGCAGACCTCAAGGACTTGATCAATCACATCAGTTACTTCCACTGCTGCAGATCTCCCACAATAATGAAGGGACGATAAAGGCTGATGTTGTGAAGTGTCATTACATACCAGCGCGGCCCTTGGTCATTTCGTCTTTCAGGTCGTTGTTCTTGTCAGTCAGAGATTTGATGTCGCTCCGCTGGCTGAGGACGAAGTAGGCTGTCAGAGCTTGGCCTGCGATCAACAGGCAGGCCAGCAGGGTGATGCCTGCTACCTTGTAGGCCCGAGCCGACGAGCCGCTGGACAACAAAAGGAAAATAAATGAATAAATAAATAAGGTACGGTAATAACGCACGATCTGAAGCCAAACCATCTTGAGAACTTGAGTTGAGACATCAAGTGAGTGCAGGTTTCAATCAATCAATCAATCAATCAATCAATCAATCATTTATTTATATAGCACTTTTCATACAAATTTATGGAAGTAAAAACTAAACAATGTATTAAAAAAAAGTAATACCACCACTCATGTTACACTCATCATCCCAACCCTCCAATCACAAATAAACATCGGGAGTCCCATTCCCAACATCCACAAAACATAAACCACCAGGGACCCCAGTTTAGTGTTAGGTTGTGATTAATGGTTAAATGGAGTGGTGAAAACCCCAGGATATGAGAATGTCTCCTATAGGAGAGATATGGAGGAACTAACAGAGACAGGTAGTGGACTCACTTTCAGACACAATTGAATATGTGTATTATTTACTTCCTGTGTCTAAACTCTTCATCTTCAACATCTTCCTCTGATAAGTCTGTTAAAAATACTCACTCACAGTAAGACCCATACTGTAACTGTGTTTGTGAGACTGATTTGTTTTATGGTGTTTATTAAAATTTTTGAAAACATTTGAAAATTAGTTTCTCGCCATCGCCATCTAGATAAATTACCATTAATATATGACTAAATATGACTATTCTAAATTATCAGGAATTTGTGCTATTAGAGTTTGGACGCATATTTCTTAGTTTTGGAACTGAATGCGGAAGTTTTGTTTCACTTCAGGGTTCACTTACTCAGAAATTATTTGTTCTTGATTTAAACCTATTTTAGAAACGCTTGTATTCTTTTTTTTTTTTGCTGACAAAGTTTATAGTTATTATTTTTACTTTTTTTAAAAGCATTTAATATCCTTGACCTTATTTGTTTATTATCACATTGATTTGCTATAAGGCCATTCTCTGACCCTGACTAATGTGCCGATTTACATACTAAAATAATATTTAGGAAATCACTGAAATGCAGTACTCTTGAAAACAAAACAAACAGGGGAAGTTATAAACTCTCTCTCTCACACACGCACACACACACGCACACACACACACACCTTACCTGTTTTGTGCATGTCCTACATCAACGGCAGTGTGTGGGTTAGAAGCCCCAATCAGTGGTTGAGTCTGGTGATCGGTTTGAGACATCGCAACAGATTTCTAGGAAAACAAACACAAACACATACTCTAACCTAATGTAGATCTAACACATGGGCTACAGGTAAAGGCATACTGAGAAAACCCACGCATATAATAGACACATATACTGTAGGCTACACACACACACACACAGACATTTCACAAACATTTGCGCAAATATATTTACAGTACCTTGGTTCAAGGAGCCCGTATATCACTACAATGAATGTATTTCACAGTCCGCAAAGTTTTATCTATAATGAAGAGGGAACCGAGAACGCTAGCCCGGGGAAAACCAGAACTAACTACAACTTTTGTTTTCTTTGTTTTGTTTTTTTCACACAACACATTTCTGATTGGTTCCTCCTGTAAGCATCATCAGTTTCCAGAGCAGACTGCTGCTGTGTGTTCGTCTGCAAGTTAAATGGTAATATCTTGCCAATTAAATAAATAAGCTTCACATTTCCTCATGTACATATTTTTACCCTCTGAGGAAATGTTTATATGAAATAAACATATTTGATGATACAGTATGTTAATCTATTTTACTAATTATCATTGAAGTATTTATTCATAATAGTATATATATAAATATTATATACAGTATATATAATATATATAAATATTATATACAGTATATATGATATAATATCTGTTATACATTTAGTTATACTATTGTATTGCATATACCTTTTAATTTACTATTTTAACTTTACAATTTTAACTATTTTAATTTTACATACTTTCTGTTTGCAAAAGCACTACTACAAAACAGAACACTTAAATTGTTTAAAGTACAAAGTGGCATTCATTAATTAAGGCAGTTTAATCAACTAATATGTAATGTGTTACTTTTCATTTTACTTATATTCTTACATCGATAGCAAGGTATTAGGGTTATGAAGTTTCATTGATTTCTTGTTCTGCCTGTATATCACTACAATGAATGTATGTCTCAGCCCACAAGTACACTGTTTATTGACAAACTGATTCTATTTATATTTCTATGCATTTATTTTATATTTGTGTATGCCACCAAAGCATAGCAGCCCAAATTATTATTAACGTTTATTTACTACAGAGGAGAGATGCGTGGACATGTTGGTCTTATGCGAGGTTCATTATTAACATTATATTCACAAAACAAAGCGATGAGGATTGTTTTTCTATCTACGTCACTCAGATATTCATGAATGAGTGAAATTTTTCACACCTTTCCAGAATTTCCCCTACTGTAGGCCTATAGGAACTACTGTCTATGAAATCTAAAACCTATTTGCATATCTTTTGTCATTGTTGCCAATGATCATAAACATTGTTGAACAGAGTTTAGCTAGTCAAGTCATGTCAATTTTATTTATATAGCGCTTAAGTCTGTGGTTGACCGTTTCCTGTTTCCTGTCATTGAGAGGAATTGTGATGACTTTTGTTACAGTAACAAAAAAACATATAATCACACTGCAGTCTCATAGGGCTTCACAGTCTACTTAAAATGGTACTAAAACATGTGGAATCGCTTTATCTTAAAAATAGTTAAGAAACAATAATTTGTATTATCATGACACATATGTACTATATAATTTTGTGTGATGCTCCAGTATTTCAACAAATAAGATTTTTTTTTTTTCATGTGGGGGACACAATGGGCTAGCCGAGCCTTCAGCCGTGGTGGTGATTGGCTAGAAAGATGCAGGCTAATAAATCAATTGGCAAATCAATACAATTGAACTGTACAAGTGAGCTAGACAGTTTTATTCAAGTCACTTGTGAGAATATTCATACTTATGTAAAGATATTCATGTTATCATGATAACGGAGATTCACCACAATACGATTATCGTCAGTATCTTTATCGCGATAAACGATAATATCGCATATCGTATATCGTCCCATCCCTACTGCCACGTGAGGGTAGTGGCTTTGTGCCGTATAGTTTTAAATTTCACAACAATGTCTAAACACAGCAAACGTCTTTGAATGTAGTTCCAGAAGGCTGCAAACATTTGTGAGGAAAGTGTTGTTCAGTGAAAAAAGTGAATTGAACGTTCAGAACATTCAGGCCCGCAAACTAAAAGGTGCATTCAGTGGACTAAATGTTCTGAATGTTCAATTCACTTTTTTTACTGAACAACACATTTTAAACGTCCTTGACCTAGTAGCCAGTGGTAGTTCAGATATACAGATGCACAAGATGATGGACGCAAAACCTCTTCCAGTTGAAGGATTCACCAGACATTCATGATTAGGGGGGCTAAGCTTTTTATAAGGGGGTCTGGGGGCACGCTTCCCCAGGGAGAACATGTTTTAAGCCCCCCAAAAGGTATGTACTGTATTAACAACTGCTGTACAACCAATCAAACAACCAAAGTAAATATGCACTTAAGAAATCTTATCAAGTGAATTACATTTATTGCACTGGCAGCCACATGATTGTTTTAAGCATAATCAAGCTTATAACTAATATATTTACTTATATTTGATAGGGCAATTGTATGACTGCTACTCTGTGGTGCATATTATCTTATTTAAACAATGTATCAAGTAGTCACCAGTTGAAGCTGACAGAAAAGTGTGCTACACTGTTTCATGTGCCCAGTAATGTTCCAGTTGTAAAGAAAACAGCATTAACATGTTCTGGTCTAAAGCATGTTATTGTTTTACACATTGCTGACCCTGTCACTGTACCTGCAGCGCCTAGCTGTATCAACCTCAGTCATCAGTGTTTCTAGCTTGTTGTCAGTGCGATGCAATGATGAAAGTATCTCGCTCATGCAGCCTCCACCAGGTCCTAGTGCCTACCAACTTGTATGACTTGGTACAATGGAACGGTTCAAATTGACGACAATATATATTGTTTTATATCATATTTATTTAGGGAGGCTAATACATTTTTTAGGGGGGTTATAGCCCCCAAAATTCGGTCTGGCGAGTGGCGACGTCCCTGGATTCAACCTACTACAGCCCAACTCTGTTTGTACTGACGTTCAGTCCTATGCCGTTCGCGTTCATTACGTGCAGCAAACATTCCACCATCCATGGTGAAAAGAATTGGTCTTGGACTATATTCAACTCTTTTTTTTTTTTTACCTACCTACGATGACGCTCAGGTGTGTTTGTCTTTAAGAGAGTTAGCGCCGAGATTGTAGGGGCGGGACATACAGAGTGTTGCAGGAATTGAATGACGTGTACGTGCGGTAGCAAACCCTGCCGTAGCAGTTACCTTGCTTGCAAGCGTTTTCAGTACCTGCTATTAAAAAACACATTATTGCAAGGACACACGTAGGACACAAGGTATAACTACAAGACGCATGCATTACAAGGCTTAACAGTTTATTCACATGGATGTACATGAAGTCTCTGCATGATGTTAGCTACAGCTAGCTTGTTCCGTTAAACCCGGCAAATTCAAAAGATGACAGTGACATTTTAGTAAACAAACAACTGGGCTAAATTAGCAAACTCCTTTATATAATATCTCTGTCTACGGTCGCCTACTCTTTCACTTTATATGCTTTTTCGGAGAGACGTAAAGCAGTTTGCTAACATTTATGTTTCTTTTATCCCTGACAATTCAATGTTGTTGTTGCGTATATAAGTGTTAATTTCCCTGCAATTGTGGGTATTGTGCAGAAAGGAGGTCAAGCAGTACGGTACCTTAACCGTTTAGTTTCTAGATACCGTACATCATGAGTCGAAGACCCCGAACAGTATGCAAGGATGTGAAGTACACGGAGCCCGACCTGTGAGACCTACGTTATTTGATTCGAACACATTTATATTCACGAATCTCGAAATTATACTGTAAAGATGTAATACCTACGGTAGGGTAGCATTATTTTCAACTGTTCTGTTCTGTTCTATTTTAAGGTCCTTCTCCCAGGTAAGTGATGAGGAAGAAAGTGATGGGGAAGAAAATGATGAATGGAAACCACCAGAGGCCAAAGTCAGGAAGATTGAGAAAGCCACTGTATCAGCAAGGCAGAATGCTGCTTTCAAGAATCCCAAAAAACCTTCTGAACCCAAACCCAAAGTGGCTAAAGAGCCCAAACCCAAAGTGGCTAAAGAGCCCAAACCCAAAGTGGCTAAAGAACGCAAACCCAAAGTGGCTAAAGAGCCCAATGAACCCAAGCAAGTCAAACCTAGGGCCCCGCGCAAGGCGGTCATTAAGAAAACTGCTACGACAGGAACGAAGACGAAGAAGGTTGCCGGTGGTGAGGGCCCAGACGCGGGTGAAGATGTGGCAGCCCGGAATGGACAGAGATCTCCTGCCTGTGCAACGGCGATGAGGGAAGAAGCCGGTGAGCCAATCGGGGTGAAGATGGAGGTGAGACTGTACTGTAGCTAAACATCTATAGTTAATTTGTGTGACCTCTGAATCTTCTGTACTGCCATATCCGTGGCATATTCCACAAGACGTTTACACTAGAGCCCTTACATTGTGTCAGAATAGCCTAGTGTTCTGGGAGGTCATATCACAGCAAATGGTTCTGGGCTCCATTCCCAAAGTGAGGACCCTCAGACAACCGTTACCTGGTCCGTAAAATGTAGTCTCTGAAATCAGTAGATCGAACCTTTTTGGGTTCTGTATTTTCTAATTAACCTGCCCAGATATTTTGCTTTTAAGCTGCTTGCACACTGCCCCGACAAACGCCGACTGACTCCAACCAAGGGCAACTGTTGGACCAGTCAGTCAGTGTCAGTCGGTGATAGTCGATGTTAGTTGGTTGGAGTTTTTGGAGTTTGACATGTCCAGTATGGTCGTGCGGAGTTGTGGAACGTCTGCACTGTTTCCAACAAACAGCAATATGAGTGTGTTCGCCTGACAGCTCGCCGTGTACATTGTTAGCGCTGTTAACGATTTTCATTGAAGGTGTCTAGGAGGCAATAACTGTCCATTACTCACTTCACCGTAGTTTCTGGACGTAGGAACGCGAATACAGCAGTTGTGGTAAGAGAAAACCCAGATCGCCATAAGCAGCAAGTCGTTTTCCAACCGCGATAGTAGCCTACCGTAATGTCTCAACTTGAGATGGGTTATTACTTTATTAGGTTATTTCATGTCGCATTAAGGTCTGAGTTGTCCTGTCAGTTACAGTCTGGGCAAATTGGGCAGGCAGTGGTTTTGTGAACATTAAAGACTGCAACCAGCTACTGCCAACTTAGAACATTGGGGTCAGTTGGGCTCAGTCTGGGCAGTGTGCAAGCACCTTTATTGTAACAACATAATAATATAATATAACAATATGGTGCAAATTTATATATAAAAAAATACTGTAGCCAGAAGTTCAGAACCTCTACATTTCTTTTTGTTGAGGCAAAGGGCTAACTGGTCTTTGGTCATGATGTTTTACACTCTCTCTCTCTCTCTCATTCAGAGGGTGTCATTCACTGTGGCCCAGGCACCTCTGGCCAGCGACGATACCGACGAGTCTCCGTGCGGCTCGTCGCACGTGGCGCAGAATGTGGCAACGAGGGAGGAGGTGGAGGCCATGAAGAAAGAGGAGGACTTCACGTTTGACGAGTCCTACCTGAGGCACCAGAAGACCAGTGGCGCCCCCCAGGGACAGCACACGACGCTGCCGCCCTTAGTCTCGCAGGCTCTGAGGAACGAGCTTAACATGAACTGGGACCTGACGGAGGTATTTGTGTGTGTGTGTGTGACGCAGCCAATGCCTGTTTCACATCCTCATAATCATCATCAACTTCTTTTAGTTTTTGTCAAAGCAAAGTACATATAGGCACGTCTGGCCGCTAGGCAGCCATCTTGGTAACGCCTCTGGGCAGTCATTAAGAAGGCTGTATCTAAATAAATGGGGGCAGAGCAATAGCTGCACTTTCAATGGTCACCAGGGCATACTGTATAAACTACATGTATAAAACCGTGAGACGAATCTGATTTGAAAAATTCTTAAAACCTTTGATGCAACCACACAATTGGCTGAATAGGTTAAGTTAAAAAGCAAACACCTTATTTTCCTTTAACCGCCATGCTTGGACCCTCATAGAGGGTCTACAGAGGTACTGCAGGTCAATCTTCAAAAAGATTTGATCCCAAACATATATTCTTCCAAAAATCTAAATGTCAGAAAATATACATTAACATAAATACAACCTGTGTCATAAATATATTAATCTGTCAATAAATATTTAAATGGCTTAGTTAGTGGCCTACTTTTATACATGGCACATTATTGTTGGCCCGGCAACTAAATCTTTTCTATCACATGTGATATAGGGTCCCTGTGCCGTGTTTCTATCAGTCAAGGGGCCCTTGGCCCAAAAAACGTTTACGCATACTCTAATCCAAAGATTAAGATGATCATTTTAAAATAATGCGGCTGGAGGAGATGGAGAACCATCTCAGACACCAACTGGTGAGCGTGCACGTTGAAAAGCACAAGGGCTGATGCAGCAGGCATACAAGTTGCGGTAGAAAGCGTATGTCTTCTGTGTGCGTCACATAGGCAATGCCATTGTAGGAAACTCACCGCGCTATTTCGAATACGAAAATACAAACGGGCGCGACCAAATCACGTGCTAGCGTCTGGAGCCCTGTCTATATAATGTCTCTGGGCACATCTGACGCCGGCGTTTGGGTCTCCAGGTGCTGTCCACACTGACCTGCATGCAGCCCTGGGTGTGCGTCAACATCGTGCAGCTGCTGCGCGAGGAGAACACCGTGCCCTTCATGGTGCGCTACCGCAAGGACATGATCAACCACATGGACGCAGATGCCGTCCGGGACGTCCAGCTGGTGTTTGAGGAGCTCTGGTAAGGTGCAGTGAACGCCCGTGGGCAGGACAGGCTCACAAGGAGAGAGAGGAAGATATTTGGTCAATTGGCCTTTCCCAAGCCCCGCACCTTTTTGCATGTCCTTTGATACATTTTTTTTTTATTAATCTGATGGAACCTTCCGTCAACTGTCTGTCTTTTGCTGTAATAGCTTTCTATGACGTTTTGTCCTACCTAGTTACTGCAAGTTTCTTGGGGTGTATCTGATGTGACCTTACATTCAATGCATTCATGTATGATCCTTTTCTGTGTGCGTGTGTCTCCAGTACATTGGCTAAGAAGACCCAGACTGTGATCCAGACTTTGAGGAACGACGGGGTTCTGACGCCCGAGCTCGAGAGCGACCTGCGGCGCTGCCGTTCTGCCGATGAACTGGACCACGTGGTGAGACGGGCTTTCTTCACGCTGCCCTTCGTTCACATGGCCTGTTTTAGTAGTTTATTGTGTTTTTAGGCTTTAGTTGTAGTTTGAAAGTTCTCTGGGCGTTTGCAAGGCACAATGCAAACAGAGGTCCGTTCAGAATTGCCGAACCTAGCGAATGTGTGCGAACATATTTAAACAGGTTTCCGTTCGAAGAAGTCGTTCTCGGCGAACACCCATTGAAGCTGGACGAAGGGCGACAGTTTACATCAAATATTTTTGTAATGTTTAAACTCAAACCGTTCAAAGCAAACACGTTCACAGCTCTCAGGGCCAACACGTACTCAGTGCCTCCCCCTGTCCACTCTCTGCAGTACTCTCCATATAAGAAGGGCAGCAAGCTGTCCAAGGCTCGCAGGGCCCGGGACCTAGGCCTGGAGGAGGCTGCACTAGCGCTGCTGTCCAGGCCACACAACCTGGACCTAGGGCTGTGGGTTAAGCCTGGCTGCGAGGGTAAGACCAGAGCCTTGCAGGAGCGCATCGATAATGAATGCAATTATAATGATGTCCTTACATGCCTTATTAGTCTATTGTCTTGAATTTTGATGAAATACCAGTAATCATTCAGCAAATAATGAACCTACTGAATTCCTTTGCGGTTTTATTTTTGCAAAGTTGCATTTTTGTCAGACAGAATAAATGAATAGACATAAAAAACTACCAAAGCTGCACATTCTGCTGTACCACCAGAAGGGGGCAGCAAAGCTCCATGAAATAATCCTCAGTGCTTTTTATTGTGTGTGCGGTGTCAGGGCTGTCTTCTGTGGAGGAGGTGGCTACAGGTGTGGCTAACATCTTAGCCGACATGATCGCCAAAGATCCCAAGACCCTCGCCCATGTGAAAACACTGTAAGACTCTCTTTTTCCTCATCTCTTATTAAAGGTGTAGTCAGCTACTGCAAGCTAATTGTAAGATTATACGCTTTTTGTCAAATTCACCAAATATCTCCTTTCCGCCATTTTACAGATAAACCATTCAAATATAATGTAGTATTATTATTATTATTATTATTATTATTATTATTATTCTTACAGGAAAACGGACATATGACGGATTTTCTGTCTAGTTCCAAACTTGACCGATCCTAAGCACCGCCCCTTTGTGTCCTGTTTTCCAATAACAGTTGAGCAAATTCGACGCTGCCATCCTGTTATAGTCTACTATGCAGTTTTGTCCAACCTAGTTACAGTAACTAAGGTGGGGGCGGGGCGGGGCTTGGGATCTGTCAATTGCTCCACTATTATATATCTGTACATAGAAAACAGTGGTTTGCTACTCTATTAATGTAATGTGTAATTAACGGTGTCCCCCAGGTGTGAAAACGGCTCCGTGACCATCCAGTCCTCCGTGAGCAAGACCGCCCTGAAGGAGCAGGAGAAG
>JAODOY010048182.1:0-12845 GCA_025399855.1 Forbesichthys papilliferus | reverse complement strand
TGTGTGTGTGTGTGCGTTGCACAGGCATTGGTCAGCTCTCTCGCTTATCTGTCCTAGCTCTCATTATATTCACATCTCCTGTTATCTTACTTCATGTAAAAAACATCTGATATTCCTGTATTTATGAGCCCACCAAAAGTATCAGCAGCAGTTGTTATGATATTTGATTTGGATGAAGCCTGCCTCTGGCTGTGACTCTCTATTCCATAGCTAGAGTGCATTTCAGGGAGTCTCCCAATAGGGGGCCCCGTCGCATCTCAGCAGTCAAGCACTGAAAGCAGATCTTTCACAAAATTCCACCGGGCCAGATATTCCACTCTCCTGGTTTTGTAAAACAATGTCTCCTTCCCGCTACCCCACCCCCCACCCCCAGCTCTTGATAAGCGGGGTGAAAGTTAGCTGCTTGCTTTGGCTGGGCCGCTGTGCGCTCTCCTCACAGTCACGTAGAGGCTGCAGGGTGAGGCCCGGCTCTCCGAGAGCCTTTTCCTCCTCATCCAAACGTCCACACCAGAAAGGAGATGGCAGATAAGAACCGTCAAAACGGCAGGAAATGGGGAAGAATGAAAGAAAAACGTGACGTGACATTTCATTCCCGTTCTTTTTTCTTCTTCTAGGGAAACGTGCGTGATGGTACAGTGCACGTTTCGGACGTGCCATCTGGAATTCTGGGTGGCATCCATTTCAACACACGCTACGGTATTCTCTAATGAGACGTTCCATGGAGACTGCGTGTGCGTGTGTAGGCTGGCATAACATCATGCTTACCACACCTATCCCAACACAGCCATAACACAAGACAATGGAAGGGGATGGAACATGAAAGCTCTGTAGAGATGGATGGGAATGCCCGCGCACACACACGCGCACACAGTCTGGCCAATACCACGCGCACCGCTTTGGTAGACCTGCCCTTTACTCAAAAGAAATGGGACACTTATGAAAAGCTTATGAAAAGCTGAAAAGCTTAACACCATGCATGCACGCGCGCACACACACGTCGCACAGGCCTAGATGTATTTTTTGCTATACACCATTAAACCAGACACACTATACACACTACACGAGGAGACATGCCACTTAGAGCATTTTGAATGGAGCTCTATGGGAGAATTCTGGGCAAATGTGTTATGTAAGAAGTTAGAGGAAAATGTCCAAATAATAACACATAACATAATCCAAAAGGGCCAATTGACTTTTCCCAAGCCCCGCCCATTTCACTTGTCCTACCTAGTTACTGTAACTAGGTAGGACAAAACGCCATAGAAATCTATTACTGGAAAACAGACAGCTTGTCTGCTTTGTAACTGCCAAGTATTAACCTATTTAACCAATCACGTGGTTGCATCGACGTAAGCCACCTGGCTATGCTGTGTTTCTAAAGAACTGCCCGGGGGGTTTCAAAGATGGCTGCGAGTGGGGAGACTTGCCTAGAAGGACTTTAATATAACTGAAGACATGCGCTGAGCGGATTGTATAAGTGAGCCTTGTACCTTTGAGAATTTAAAAAGAACGTCAATACCAGGAAGGTGATAAAAATGTGCCTTCTTGGCACTATGAAAACCAGCAAAACAAGAAACATTTACGGTCATTACACATTCAAGTGTAAAGTCCAATAGGTCTAAAGTCCATCTGAGAACAGAGCATTCTCAAGAAATGGATAACATTTAGTAGTAAGAAAGTAAGCAGTAAGAAATCATATAGTCTCTACATTCCATACACTCTGAGATAAGGAACTACAGTTCAAAATTCGCTTTCTTGATCAAATATATTGTTAAAATATATTTATGGTGAATTGTCTCTGAACAAATATACAATACATTAATAAATAAGAGCTTTATCTGAGGAAAATAAAACGTAAACTTTGCTGTTGTGCCCATGGAACACTTTATTGAAAGGTGCCAGAACTTATTCAGATTCAGGCTTAGTGTCATGAATGCCTCAAAACAATTTGGCACTGATTAAACAAGAATATAGCCTGTCATACTGTAGCCTGCATGGAAAATGAGTGAACACAAAAGGCAAATTATGTTTGTATTTCCTGGTTACAAAGTTGAATGAAAACTGGAAGCTTTCTATATTGTCACTCTTTTCATAGACTTTGTGCTTAATTTGAGCACTTTTTGTTTATCGAAATATAAGTGTATTTCCTCAACGTCATTACGTCAGAAGCTTGCATACTCTCTACATCTGTCCTTCATCAGTATTTGACCGTGATGGTCTTCACCTCTGTGAAGAAGAGATAGGAATCCTTCCCTCCCTCCCTGCCGACCCCAGAGCTCTTCATGCCCCCAAAGGGGAGGTTCAGATCTCTCACCAGCCAGCAATTGGTCCAAACCAAGCCCGCCTCTATCTGCCTTGCCACCCGGTGGACCCGCCCCACGTCCCGCGACCACACGGTGGCCGAAAGGCCGTAGCGCACGCCGTTGGCCCTGGAGACGGCTTCGCCCTCGGTATCAAAGGGGCTGACGCAGGTGACGGGCCCGAAGATCTCCTCCTGCATGACGCAGGAGCTGTCGGGGAGGCCGGAGATGACGGTGGCGGGCATGTAGTAGCCGCTAGTGTAGCGCTGCGGCAGGTCCAGTTGGTCCACGCCTTCACCACAGTGGACCGTTCCACCTTCGGCTTTGGCTAGCGCTATAAAGCTACGCACCTTGGGGAAAGAGAGTAGCATACTGATTATGTATGGTTAAATAAACACTACGCTATTGTTTGGAAATGTTCGTTTGAATTAATGAATATGTTAACTTAAAGGTTTGATAATCTAATGAGTATGCACAAATATATATTAGGGCCGTCAGTCGATAAGAGCATGTAATCGTGATTACATTGCGCATGCTTTACGTAATTCATTGCAATAAACAAATCGCATACTTTTAACTGTTTTTCCAAGTGTTGTATTTTTATAACAAGACATGCCAGCTTTATGCAAATGTTTGTATTAATTTTATATATAAATCTGATGGCCCTAATTTGAATTGATGGGCAGGCTGAGATTGCGTCACCACCTTCGCCAAGTGCTCTTTGCTGATGAGAGCTCCGTTGCTGTTGCTGGGGTCCGAAGGTACACCCGTCTTCCACTTCCTGGCCGCGGCCACAAACCTCTCCAGGAACTCTGGGTAAATACTTCTCTCTACATAAATCCTACTGGTACAAAGGCAAACCTCTCCCTGGAAATAAAGTGATGAAAGAGACGCGCAAAAGAATTCCTGAAATATGAGGCATGGTCGCCCTCTAGTGGGAAGAAAGTTGAACTGCATCACTCCATAGTAAGTGTCTATGCAGACCTAATGTTCTTATAAAACACATCTGACGTCATAGGCTTAGCAATAGTTCTATACTCACCTGATTGGAGAAACTGGACCGTATTGTGGTAGCGATACATTGCTCTAGGTCTGCGTCAGCAAAAACGAGGGCAGGGTTTTTACCCCCCAGCTCCAATGAGAGCTTCTTACAGTATGGGGCACTTCGCTCCGTGATTCGCTGGGCTGTTGCCGTGGAGCCAGTGAAGGAAATTAAGGGGACATCCGGATGGCCAACCAGAGCATCCCCTGCTTTTGGACCAGTGCCAAACACAATATTGATTACCCCTGGAGGAACGCCTGGCATGTGTGAGACAAAGAGACGTTAATCGACAGAGGGTCTTGCATACTCACAAAGTGTTTTGGTGTAAAGATGGAGAAGGCCACAATGGCTTCTTTCAAAACAAACTATTTGGACGGGCATTGGGAGGCTGAGCTCTGCCGTATGTTGTGCGTGGCTGTGGTGTTGTCACTGTGGTCCTACCAGCTTCATCCATCAACTTGCACATCATCCACGCAGTGACAGAGGTCATCTCGCTCGGTTTGGCTACCACTGTGTTGCCCATAGCAACGGCTGGGGCAATCTTCCAGGTAAGCAAGTAGAGGGGCAGATTCCAGGGACTAATTAGGCCAGCTACACACACACACACACACACACAAATAATTAAATAACTCACATCTCCAAACCACAGAATGACAGAACCTTAACACAAAGGTTATGGAGAAGGAAAAAGCGTGAGTTAACCGTTAACTGTTTTCCCTGTAAAAGACGAGCACAGGCACAGTCGTAAAGAGCCACCAGGCCCCATCTATTCCCTGTAACCTCCGAGAAACGCACAGCCTGGTAAGACACAAAGCCAACACACACACACACGCACGCACACAGTGATCTCACCTACTCCTACTGGGCAACGGATGGTGTAGTGGACACAGCCCATATGGTCCACCTGGGTGCAGTCGCTGGTGTGATGAAGCACCGACGACGCAAAGAAGCGAAAGTTGTACACAGACCTGGGAATGTCCACCATCCGAGCAAACGCTACCGTTTTGCCTGTCACACGACACCAAAGGGTTTAAATCTAGTTTTATAGCATGTTCAGCCAGGTCTTTCTTTATCACAGCTTGAGTTTTATAATCACAGAACATGTAATAATAGTGAAACCACTCACTTTTACATCTATAATACAGTCTTTGAATGGTTTTAATTTAAAGTACGGCTAAATGTGTCATGTCTGGAGACATCAGAATTGCATTGCTTCGCGGCCAGCTACTTGTGTAACTGTCCAGAATACTTGGTAAATGAATTGGTTCCTGTTTAGAATGGCAGAAACTGAACTACAGTATATATAACTTATAAAACACCAGTGAAGTGACCTTGGTCCCTGGATTCAGCCATAACAAACTCCTCCAGGCGAGCTTCTATCAGGTCTGCCAGCTTGTTCAGGACCTGGGCTCTCTGGTCTGGGCTGCGGGCCGACCAGTCAGGGAAGGCCTTCCTGGCTGCTGTTACCGCATTCTCCACCTTTAAGAGGGAACTTTCCAGTGACACATGCCTGAACTACAGTGCATCATTGAGTCACCATAAAACTTGTCTTAAAAAGAACATAAAGACACAGTATATGTTTTAGGCAGATACAGGATACCATATCTATGTACAGTAGAGACATAAGCAAGGCACATTAATAACAGAAGAGATAATAGCTTTATTTTAAGGGTTCACTGGTCAGTTTGTGTAATTATTAACTGCTGATTGTGTATGAAGCAATGGCTTTCGAAATGTAGCCTGTCTCAGTCCAGGGTGGAAACAGCTCGAACATGCAATGTCCCGTTGGACATATCATTAGTAGCCCATTACATTAAATGAAGATGTAACTGCACTGTTAGATGGAAACTCAACTGATAAAATTGTACCCATGAATTAAGAATGGACAGATTTTTAATTGCATCCAGTAATGACCTACCAGAGCATAGTACTAAATCAAATGTTTTACATCTAAGCAATGCATGGTGAAATTGGCACTCCCACCTCGTCTACGCCGCTGTCTGGAACTTTGCAGTAGACCTGTCCAGTGGATGGGTCATACGAGTCAATGTGGCTCCTGCAGGGCACAAACTGTCCTCCAATATAGTTCTCCAGAACCAGCACGCCTTGCTTGGAAGTTTCCATCACGGTTTGCTAGAATGTATTATTTAATCACTTATTAAAACAGAAGATCAGCAGTAGTACAGGCTTACAGCCAGTAGCTCTACGCTAAAAAGAAAAAACTAGTTCACGAGAGGTGCAAAGTTCACTAGTCTATTTCTGTCCCTCCCAAATTAAGTTGTATGCCAAAGTAGCGCACATGAACCTCTACTGGTATTGTAACTAATCTACACAATTTATCTGTTGAGAATATCACAATGTCTTGCAGAAATGGGTGGATCTTAGTTTACCACCACATGCAGGACCTTATGTAATCATTTGCAACATAAAGCAGAATATGTTAAGGCAGTTTTAAACATATTATTAACCAACTTCTACACAAATACACAGTGCTGTTATTTATAAGGTAGACAGCGAGTTTGTTGAAGGCTTGTTGTTAAGGTCTACAAGATTTAGCAGTTAATTAAAAATTAAGACATTATTTTTTTATAAATATAAACATCTCCAAATCCAAAGTACACTTCACTTGAAAAACATCTATTATAATATACTAGGAAAGTACAAATTATAATACCTATCAGAAAAATAGCACATTTAGATTAAATGTGATATTATATAAATAAATGTTTGAATGTCAAATGAAATTAATCAAATCAATCAAAATCAAATTAAAGACTTGGGAAAATCTCAACTCATTTTCAAGATCTCATCAGCTTTATTCACACAAATACCTCCAGCGTGACAGCTTCTCTCAGCTCAGCTCAGCTGAACAATCACATCAAAACTTCAAAATGTGTTACGGTGGCTCATGTTTGAAATCTCCTAGACTTCTTTTTAAATTATGTTAAAACAAAAGAGGGAAAATAAAATATTTATATATTTTAGCTGTTGGAATCTCTATTCAAGCTTCCACTTTTGTTCATAAAAACATACACCATTGCCTTATAAACAGCAGCAATCACAAGGGAAGCAAATAATTGTGGTAAACAGTCTAAAACATTTTGTTTAAACATACCTGTAAATAAAATAGATATTTAACTTTGTTTAAAGGCGCTACAAGGAGTTTCCCCATTTACCAGCTTTGTATTTTTGTGATGAACTGTAGTGATTAAAAGAGACTATATACTACCATCTGCAATACAAACACGATCCACAGATGAGTTGAGGTAGCTCTTAGTGACGAGGCAAAAGGGCTTTCAAGAATTTCAGGCTTCAATAAGGGAAACACTGATACTCATGTTCACAGTGGGAGCTCACATCCCCTAAAAGGCCTATATTAACTCCTCGTAGTGTCTTTAATGACAGTTCGAAAATATGTCAAATGCCAGAAAGAAGTTGACTACTGTGTGGACATGGCCTTAATCATGTGTGTGAAGAAAACATGTAATGTATATAGCTAAACGTTTCAGAATGTTGCTTCGTAACTGGCTTGACCAACCGACAGAACTACAATTTCACCTATAGAGCGGGACGGGGGAAGGGTGACATGTTGAATATTCAGGCAGGGTGTACATTGAGCTGAACCAAATGGGCTGTGGTGTCACTAAGATGACTTAAGGGTCGGGGGGTGCATGTTGGCCCCAGGGTTTTTTCCTCTGCGGGCAGTCACGGATAGTGTTGGTCAGAGACGCAGGTAGAACCGACTGCACTGGATGGAGAAATGCGTGGATGGATGGACGGACGGGAAGCCTCGACCTCAGAACTGACATGCCTCTTGGGGAATTGCACTTTGTCTGCAGCTACACGCAGTATCCAGATGTTGCTGCGATCATCTCATTCTTTCATCTGTGGGTTTAAAAGAATAAAGAAAGAAATACTTAACAGGCGCTTTTAGCAGAACGAGAGCACAGGTAGCTAAGCATGACTACATGTCGGCACTGAGTGCAGTTACCTCGGTGACGACCCCCGCGGCGATGGTGGAGCCCACGTATCGCAGCATGAAGCGGCCGAGCTCCTTGTAATCTTTGTACATCTCTAAAGACACTGGCCTTTGGGTCTGGATCTCCACAATGGCATTCATACCTTTAACCAAACACCTGCAGACAAACGTTCACATGGGTTCGTTCACTGGTTCACTGGTTCACATTAGTTCATTGGTTCACTGGTTCGTTCACTTGTTCACAATGGTTCATTCAACCATCTTGTGTCGAAAACCAGTGCATGTAATGTCATGGCTCTTTCACATTGGTGGAATGGTAAATTGACTATGTATGTATGAATGAATGAATGATATATACACACACACACACACATATACACACACACGTACGTATATAGTGCTTGTCCAACCTTCCAGCACTTTACATTATCACCTCACATTCACCCACTCACACACACATTCAGAGATGGAAATGTCAGCCATGCAAGGAGACACTTGACCATCCGGGAGCAGTTATGGTCAGCACAGTCTAGGACACCTTGACACTTGGTGAGGAGATAGCAGGGCTGACGTGAGGTAAATAATGTAAAGCGCTATGGATAAAAGCACATTTACCGCTTATCAATGTGCATTTTACCTCATGCACACGTACATACATTATTACAATGGTATCAGCAGCACCTGAACCACATTGTAGGAGGAGAGTGAAACGTATCATAGCCCCATTCTAAACACAGTATAGCTTACTTTGGCTTCTTCTTCAGCACTTCACCGCTGCTCTTGTGCAAAACACTGACCAGTCTCTTTATGGTGGCGGGCTCGCTCACTGTCTGGTAATGCAGGAGCACCTGCACAGAGCACGCGCGCGCACACACACACCATTACAAATGTGATGCTCACACACTTACAAAGAGGCTCTTGCCACTGTGTGCTGTAAACACAACGCACCGCGTTGCGTTGTGTTGTGTTGTGACTCATTTCATGTGTGCGTGTGTGACTATGTGCTCACAGGGAAGCCTTTCGTGATGGGGACTTCGATGTTAAAGAGGAGGATACGAGCTCTGAAGCGCGAGCAGACCTTGATGGGCTCCTTGGGGTCGCAGAACACACAGCCGACGCTGGAGAGAAGGCGAGCCAATGCAATAAGGTTCAACAGCCGCTACATTAACAGATTAGATCAACAGGCATACAACAGGCGGTGCACAGCGCCTACTAGATCTTGATCATGTCCATGCCGGTGACGGTGAGGCTGACGTGGTCTCCAGCAGCAGCCCAGTCCAGAGGCTCATCGTGCAGGGTGATACCTGGACAACACAAACCACTTGTAATTCACACCTACAACCACAGGGTGGCAGCCTTGTCCCACAAGTTGGGATAGTCAGCAGCCTTAACCTGACTCACTGAACCCATCTGTCTATGTTAACTGTTTAGAACAGGTCTTTTTTGGGGGGCCAAGAACCCCTAGGCACAGGGACCCATCACAGATACATATTTTGTTGCCCGGCCAACAATAATGTGTATGGTGGCCGACAGTGTCAAAGTAAGCCACTAACTAAGCCATTAAAGTAATTATTGACAGATTTCTATAATTATAGCGTAGGTTGTATTAATATTCATGTATTTTCTGAAATTTACATTTTTGGAAGAAAATACATTTGGGATCAAATCATTTGGAGGACCCCCCTGCAGTACCTCTGAGGACCCCCTAGGGGTCCCCGACCCCTCTGTTGAAGACCTCTGGTTTAGAATGATACTACACATTCAGCTGCGGGTGGCGTGCCCGTACCTTTGACGGTGCACGTCTCATTGGGAGGCATGGCCAGTATCCTCTCTCCGGTCTGAATGTAGCCAGCCTCAATCTTCCCCGTTACGGTGAAGCCAGAACCCTGGTCTTGGAGGAGCGAAGGACACATTGGATCACATGGCAACATCAGACACTAATAAACCAGTTCCTCACCGGGGGAGAGGGGTGTGTGTGTGTGTGTGTGTGTGTGGCGTTTACCTTTAAAAACGTCAGAGACACACAGTCTGAACGGCTTGTCTACAGAGCGCTGGGGGGGCTTGAAGGCATCTTCCGGCGAGGGAAGCAAGAGAGAAGGAGGGGAAGGAACAAGAGAAGGTTGTGAGCGAGAATAAGCGGAATCCGGTGAGGCATTTTCCTAGTAGCTGTGTGAGCAATGTTGTGATGTCATCACCTCTGCTGGCTGTCGTGCTCATCAGCACTTTGAGACGACAAGCAAAGGAAAAACACACACACACACAACTCACAGACACCTTTCAGTGCCGCTCCGCTAGCGCAATCAATCATCACGTCAGTCTGGAATAGAGGTTTGAAATTGTCTAGCCAACTGCTGCCCATGCAAACATTAGGGTCACTGTTTCCCCCAAGGAGTTTCCTAGTTTCAGAACTCGTTGGTTCAGTGATTTTTTTTTTTATCATTAACTCCACAATGAAATGCAAACAGTGACTTGCACAAAATGCACAAACACGAGCCCACGTATCTACTTATACTGTATACACAGTACAGGCAGGTAAATATGCATTAGCAGCCAATAGGCTTGAAGCAGTCAGAGCCATGCCTGTGTGGCATTACCGATCTGTTCCAGCAGGCTTGGCCCAGAGTACCAAGAGGTAAGCTCTGGCACGGAGCTCCTGCTGGTGAGGTTCTCCCCTGACAGGCCGCTGGTGGGAATGAAGAACACATCAGACTCCTGTGAAAACCAAAAACACACACCGCATGAAACAAAACCCAGTGGGCGACACAATCATAGCGGAATACGTTCGTTTTGGCCTAATAGACTCATTTTTACAGCTTGACAATGTGTGTAATGTCATCTGAGAATCAGCCCAGCCAGTCATGAGGAAGAGAGTTTTGTCAACTCCTTTCACTCAGATGGACTGTTTTTTCACAGCAATGGCGGATCATGGAACCTCAACAGTTCCCGGAAGTAGCCACAAATACTAGAAGTACCCTATTGAATATATTGTAAATTGGTGCATTCATTGACTAACTCTAATTGCAGTTATGTATCTGTATTTATCAGTTCAAATTGTCCTCCATGCACCTCAAAGTGTTTTAAGTGTCCTTAAACCATGTGACTGTTGAAAAGTCCGTTGGTGGGACTCTCTTCTACATGGCTCTGGTGCCGACAGTGCAACTCACCTTGAAGCCTGCCTGCTTGAGGAAATGACCAAGTTTGGAAAGGATTTCTTGGAATCGTTCTCGTTGCCAGTTCACCTGTTTTATACAGACATACGCACACACAAACAAACACACACACACACACACACACACTCAGAAGCGTTACCTCCAGCACAGCTTTGACATGGAAATGTTTTGGCCACAAACCAGACATTATTGTTTGATGTTTTGCAATGCACGTGCTAAGGGTGGGTAGGTAGGTAAGCCACCATCTTGACACCAAACCGGTGAGATATCAGCGCATGGACAGCAGTTGAGCCAACCTCTGCCTATCCTCTCCGCTGCACGTACTGTGTTGCTATTTGAGGCAGAGGTTGACACGTCCTTTACTAGATGTAATTAACCATGAATGTCACACACAGCCACAAAGTTATGTACAAAATCAGAAAGGAAAAAGTCTCTTGAATAGGTAATTCATTGTGCTCATTCAATTGTGTTTTGTTAACCTTTTTTTAAGCAGGAATGGTATTTAGGAGCCTTATTTTCAATAACAGACTAGGGCATGGTATCACTTTGCCATCTCCAATGCCTGCAGTACATAACCAGCGCATCATTGGACATGTGAACTACAGAGAAAGTTCTAGACTGTTGCTTTAAATAACAAATAGCTGCCTGTGTTTGTTCTGGCAGCCTGTGCCAATTACGCCCCGAAGCTATGGAGCACATTACCAATAGATATCAGAGTAGGCAACGCAATAAAAATCTTAAAAGTTAAAAATTCACTAATATCTATGACTTAGGTGCGCACTTACGCACCGATAGTACGTACACTTGTATGCATCATATCTCTTCCTTTTGTGTTTCCTTGTGACGCGTATAGCATTTACCTTGTTCATTTTTTTACATTTTATCCCTATATTATTAACAGATCAAATAGATAAGAGCAACCTGTAGAGGCCTATGGGTGACACAGCAGACAAACTAGTTTGCAAGGTTCGGCACATTTTACCAGTAGGGAAAACTGACAGGCGATTAGGGCAGGCAAATACAGTTAAGTACCACTACTAATAGAGGTAACTGTGTTTGGGACAGGGAAAAAGGGACCTCTACAGGCCATCTGACTGTTTGGGACACAGCAGAGAAAGACAAGCTACTGTAGATAAGGGAAATCCGTCTCTAGGGAAGGGTTACTTCCTATTTCACCTTATGGAATCTTCCCTGTTTTAAATGTCTGTCATACTTTTGCTATATTTATATACCTACCGTATATGTATTTTATTCTTTGGCATTTTATCTATTTTTGACAGATCAACTAGCTGGGAGCTTTTATTAACTAGATAAGGGAAATCCATAATTATTTTATTTTACCTTATGGCAATTTACCTTAATCCTTATTTTATGTAAGGCCACACGTCACGTGTGAAAGGCACCTGTTGCCCTCTTGCTTTTATGAGTGGTATCACAGTACCACATATTGGATCTTGTACCATTTAGCATTTAGTCAGTGCAAAATTTATCTAATTTGTATATAGGCTAACTGCATTCAATAAGCGCCACATCAACCGATACCGATATATAGCAGATATATTTGTACAATTTTATTATTTATATTTTTACACTTTTGGCACGTCTTTTAAACAAGCTGCCCTCTTGAACAGGTCTCCCTTGTAAGATACTTTCTTTGTCAATGGGACTTTCCTGGTTAAATTACAAAATATATCAAATGTATCCTTGTTTTTTTGTTTTCAATGGAAAGCACACATGTGCATGTGACATCTGCACTGTAAAGCACTACGAGCTTGAATTCATGCATGCAAGGTGCTATACAAATAAAGTGCATTATTCTAAATTCATGCAAACGGAGTTAGCAGTGTGAGCAGTACTGCCGCCCTAGTGGCTGGCGGAGGAGTGCTCACCTGGTCCATCTTGTTGACGGCCACGGCCAGTTGAGTGACGCCCAGCGAGCGGACCAGCAGGCCGTGCTCCCTGGTCTGGCCGCCCGCTTCGAAGCCTGCCTCAAACTCCCCGCGGCTGGCGTCCACCACAAGGACGGCCACGTCCGCCTGGAGAAGGAATGCCATTCATTTGTTTAAGGATATTGAGAATGTACTTCAGTGGCTGCACTCATGGCTGTCACACACACACACACACAAACTCAGCAAAAAAGAAACTTCCCTTTTTCAGGACTGTGCATTTCAAAAATAATGTAAAAATCCCAATAACTTTACAGATCTTTATTGTAAAGGGTTTAAACAATGTTTTCCATGCATGTTCATTTAACTATAATAAATTAATTAACATGCGCCTGTGGAACGGTCGTTAAGACATTAACAGTTTACAGAGAGTAGGCATTTAAGGTCACAGTTCTAAAAACGCAGGAC
>JAODOY010048171.1:6028-19072 GCA_025399855.1 Forbesichthys papilliferus | reverse complement strand
ATATATATATAATGTGTGTGTATATATGTGTGTATATGTGTGTGTGTGTGTGTGTATATATATATATATATATATATTTTTTTTTTAAGAAGCATAAATGTGCAGCGTTCAAAATGAGCTTTTCTGTGTTCTTAGCGCTGTATTGCTGTGTATTGCACAATCCAGTTGTTTATTGTATAGCCTGACCTGCATGGGAAGGAGAGAATGTGAGTCTGCAGAACATTACTGCAGCCAGTCACCTTTATTGTACCTGTGGTACCGAGGTCCAAACACATTCGCCCCCGACCCCTGTGCCTGCACTATTGGAACCAGCATATGCTGTGCATTCTCAATAGATGGTGCAGTGACATGCTGAGCCTTTTCGATAGAGAGTGTTATTTATGGGGTCTCACACAGTGGGGTGAAGAGGGAAAAGAAAAGATGAAAGAGAAGCTGACAAAACATGACATCAAAGTGAGATAGCAGAGTATTTACACTTGTGTGACCTGCTGTTTTGCTCTTTCTTGCAAATACAATAATTTTGTTGAGTAAGCATGTACCGTTAACTACACAAAAATTAGCCATTGTAGAGCTTGTTATGAAAGGTAAAATGGCTTTGGTTGGAGAGAGAGAGTCTTTTTTATGAAAAGTTATGAAAAACCTAACCTTTACGTATATTTCACCTTGTGCGATTTAACTGTTTCAAATTGCTTAATGTATGGTCTCTTCTGTGCTAATACACATATGGAAAGCATTTCTTCTCAGGCAAACCACTAGCCAAAGCCATATTCTTTAGCTCAGCAGGCTACAGAAAGGCCTATTCTGTGAGAAAATTGCTCCACTGTTACCAAATAATAAGGATCAAATTATTATGATCCATTTAAATGATCGAATTAAAAAAGAAATAGAATTCACATCATGTTTGTAAACAGCTGAAAGGAAATGCAATTTCTCAGCCTTTAAACCTACATCGGGAATGATGTATAATACAATGAAAAGGTTGAACGTATATAAGAAGGATATAGGCCTACTGTAAATAAAGGCACACTGTTTTCCTTAATCATTTAAAGCCACATGTTTCTCTACTAGATGCCCCTCTGCAGGTATCCACCAACTGTCTGATCCTCTCTAGTGTTGTCTTGTCAGATATGCCACACATGATAGAGGAACTAATTGGGTGTGAAGCTGACAAAACAGGAAGCGTCCTGTACAAGCCCTCCGCAACACACACTTGTCACAAAGCAGCTCAAACAGAGCAAAGTGGCAAGTGAGTTGTCAAGGCTGGGTGTGGGAGAAATTAAAATGACTTGTTATCATCCCAGATAAACTGCTTAATCGTTACAATTCCTTGATTCTAACATGGAGGTAGGCTAATGCCAAAATTGTGTCTACAATATGGTTGATTCCTCATGTCCTACCTTTCAGTAGTAAAGATTGCTACAAAAGGTCTTTGCAATATGGGTTAATGAAGCTTGAGCATTGTTTTGAAAGCTATCAAGTGGGATGACCTTTCTCAAAGATGTTCCAAAACCACTGAAGGCTTCCTAGAGTCATTTGTAAGAGTCAAGGCAGGGGTTATTTAATCAAACCAGCCAACCGTTAGAGGTCTGCTATCCAAACCTCCTCTTCCTAGCCTTCCATAGAACCCCATAAATGTGTAAATAACGTAGCCAAGGTGTGCATGCACAGGGTAGATTATTTTAAATGTATGTCCTCCAAGCAGAACAATATTCCAGCCTCAAATATTCATAGCCATGAGTGAAAAGCAATGCATAAGCTGCCATTGATCCATCTACAGTATATGGGAAATGCAATCGTCAGGAACACAGACCTGATCCATCAGCTGCTGAAATAAAAATAGAGGTGGATAGAATTGGGAGCTATTTGCCGTCGCGTAGGGGAATATGAATTTCCCGGAGTGAGGTGCGAGGGTGAACGATGTCTCTCCCATGTGGAATTGGAAACAGCCTCTTACACAAAAATAACTATGTACAAGAGGCTCTCCCCCATTCTACCCAACATGTTTCCTGTGCAGGCAAACAAGTAAGTTTTAATGTGTGACAGCAAGAGTGGTTGACATTGGTTTTTGATTTGTATTTTCTTGCTGATGCTATGGGGTGGGGTGGCATTTTCACAGAGAACACTGGACAGATTGACAGGCTGTGTTGATTGATGGGTAGGAGTCGTGTCATTGAAGCATATTTCTGTAAAGGCAAAATGTGCTGAGTGAGAACATAGACTAAATAGTGACGCAACACAAAGGGCTATTTGATTGAGGAATAAAAATGTGATTACATTATGTTTAACTGTGATCTAGCACTTGCCGGTCTCGGCCATTTACACACAACACTGCAAAAATCTTTGAACTGACATCCATGTGTCAGACACTCAAATTATAATCAATGCTGCAGTCTACATCGGCTCCGACAGGCCTATTTCATGCAGTGAAAAATGCTACCCTGTCCATCTTGTTGAGTTTTGTTATGCTACCGTTCTGCTTTTGACACTTGCTGTGCAGGTGTGGAGGTGTGGATTGTAATTCAAAACCCAACTGATTAAAAACAATAATTATATGAATCAATACTAAAGCAGTAAGTCAATAATATGCATGCACAAACTGCACGCGCACGCACGCACACACACACACACGCACATATACACAGGCCGTGCTGAAACTTTAAAATACCCTGATGCTGATGGTTGTCAGATGGTTTGGAGCAGAAGCCTAAGACTCAAGAAATAGCAGTGAAACTGGCATTTCTAAACATGAAAAGGGGATTGTTGCTTTAAGATCTGACCTAGAGAGGCATCTATTTCAATGGTTGGAGATTGTTATTTGGTGTTTGAGAGTGGACAACATGCTACATTTATTCGTTACACAGCATGCCAGCATGGAACACGCTCCTTTGAAGGAACAAAACTGTGAGGGTGGATTGGATTGGATGTGGGTTACCAAAAGGTGACAATAAACAGACACAATTTGATTTGGAAAAGTAGCATCTGAGAGCTGTGGCTCCATGTGTCATAGAGATATTGCATCTGTCATCAACTGACAGCAGCTGTTTCACTTGGTTAATATATCCTGAATGTCAGGATAACGATGGGAAATGAAGGAAAGGGTAAAGGTCATTGAAAACAATGACAATGAGGAATAATTTAACCTGTACAGCTCACAGCATCTAATATATTTATGTAACCTATTATATATCACATTCATTTGTATCCGCATCCTTTGTAGGAAATATTAAATATGAAGAAAAACAGGTAAAATATGTGGTTGTTTTCATTTAGCTATTTTAAATCTGTTTATGTTTATTCTATGTTGTAATACATCAAGACACAGTCTGCGTTTAAGTTTCAAATTATTCTGACGTTTACTATTCAGATGAGCAATGAGTGTAATTTCAACACGGGAAAAACCAAGCAATCATACATTTCAATAAGAGGTTCTGTCAAACGCATGGTTTGAGAAGAATGCTTTTGAAACTGTAGATATGCATCAAGGCAAAATATGGGACTATGCATGCAGCCTAACTCAGCACTGCTAAACCAGGAAAATTACCCTGTCAGTAATTTAAAATAGAAATAGTTTGTTAGAGTCAGAAAACAATGGAAGCAGAATAATTATTTTTGACAGGTCGATTGATAGAGAGAGCTTCTGTTGACAAATTGAAATAACAAAAATCTGTCTGTCAGCCCCTTTTGTGAAATACAATTTTTATGAGTAGAGCATTTTGAAGAGCATGTGGAATCTGATATGATCTGTTATTTCTCATTCATGTAATGACAAATTACATGAATGTATAAACTTGACTTACAATACATTTGACTGTAATAAACAGCTACCATAATCAATTTACATAGTGCAGTTGGATAAATCAAGTCAGTATTATTGTCAGGGCTTTAGGTAAGAACCCTTGCCACTGCTTTTATTATTTATTTAACGTATTTGATTAGTGTCTTGATTTTTACTCTTTTGTATTGTGTAAGGACACCATTGAAAATTAAATTGTTCATCTCGTGGAGTTTATCATATTGAATAAACATGTATAATCATCAACCCATATTTTGTATTTTTAAAGGCACCATTGTTTAATAAACACAAACAATACTGTTCCAATTTGCTGGTCTAAATTCTGAGGAATGCTGAAGAGGTGCCATCACATCCTGATACACTGACTGGGCTACGTTTCAAAATGCCATTAGAAGCAATAGAGGTTATAAACAAGTGCAGGTGTGGTACTGTAGATGCTATGCTGTTAGCTTCTGTGCTAGCTAGAGTGCCAAGCTGAGCATGAGACATAATTGGCAACCACTTTCCAATCTGCTCCTGTAATGTGTCTTGGCACGTATGATGGCCTTATTGAGCTTGGTTCTGGTTAGGCCATGTTAATCTCTTGTTCCCCCTTCTCTGAGCCTGATTTTAGGCAAAGATTTTTAGTATAAATGCAGGTAAAATACAAATCTTCTTCCCCATATTTAAATATTCCTGTTAAAAAACTGTAAATTAGAATAAGCATTAATCCCCAATCCCTCATGATGTACGCCATAGTGCTATCTTATGCAGGCCAGTTCAGCTGTTGGACATTTAAAATAAATGGAACTTCAAACAAATGTTGGTGCCTTCAGAAAGAGAATTTGCATTGACTGATAGGCTGATGTTGTCATCTATCACTAAGGGGAGCTATGTCTACTAAGTGCTGAATATGTAGAATGCACAAGTCAATACACATGTGTTTGTCATACATATAGAAATATAAGACACACATTGTATTAACTTAAATGTATAAATTAATAAAATGTACAATAAAATATGTGAACATGTTATGTGTGCAAATGTTACACTTGAGCATTCAGTTCACACTATGCATTAGCTTAGCTTTGTATCTAAACATATAGCAGGGTTGTCAACATATTGGGCCATGTTGCTTTTATGTTGTTGGATATAATATAGTTGGTATGTACCAACCTCAAGGTTTATCAGTATAAGACAAAAGTAATATGTCATGGCACCCTCTTGTACTGAGAAGCACACTACTTTCCAATATCAACGCAACTAAGTTTGCACCACCAAGGGATCACAAAGCTACTTAATTTATGGAGTTTCTTTCCCAAAGGTGTCTATGTTGTTGTGGTTTCCCCTAGTGGTTTTTTGTTAATGTAGATTAGCCATAACGACAAATAAAATGTATAAATTATTTTAAACTTACCTAAACAGTTTTAGTCATAACATGTTCTTGCTATTATAAAATAGCAACAATATTTTATTATTAACAACAAATATGAATTGTATATTCAAACATTTAGAAATGTGCCTCTACCAATGTTTAGTTTAATTTGAGGAGCAATAAAACACTAAAGGAGGAGGAGAAACTCTTAATGAATCATAAAAACACAAACCATTTTGAAAGTGCATAACTAACTGCTAGTGATAAGCCTCTTACTGCAACGCTCAACAGCCCAGAGTGCCCCCATAATGAGGACCTGAGGACCCCCAGAGGACAATTATGTGTAATCAGAGAGTTTTGCTGACGTCGCTGATCTGTAGAATAATTAACACCCCTGCCCTTTGTGTTTTCCCCTGAGGAGAGACCTGCTTCCCCACAGTGGGGTGAATGTCTGCTAGAAACTATACTGACTCCCTCTCCTTATCTCTCTCTCTCTCTCTCTCTCTCTCTCTCTCTCTCTCTCTCACACACACACACACACAGTACCCGCTGATGTGCAATTACATTGGCAAGCAACAAGCATGCCTGTTTCCCGTCCACCCCCCTTCACCCCCACCTCCAACAGAATAGTGACAGTGTTTTCTTGTCTAATTATGTGATATATGATTGCAGTTCATGCTGAGCACTGTGCTAATGTGTTAAACAAGTACACTAAAGCATGTGGAGATGCCCTTCCTTATAACAAACCTTTTTTTTTATCTGTGAAGTTCACTTCCAGAATTTAAAAGTACGTAAGTATATATGAATCATTTGAAATTATATGCATATACTTTGCATATTGAACACAACCATTAAATTGTCACTCAAAACTAACGTCAATAAACGCCTCCCCGCCATTATGTCTGAATGTGCATCAGAGATACTATGTGAATGCATGCAACAAAGCAAATATATGAACTCTTGCACCGTAGTCCTTATGACAACTTTATGTTCTGCGACTGTTCTGTGACCGCTTATTGTAATATAAAGCAAGAACAATGTCTAACAGAGTCTTGATAAATATTTAAAAGATGAGGTTTTCTATTTGTCTTGTGGGAGGACTGGAGACTTATGAAATCATCTGACTCATACAACTTTTTCTACTGGTCAACAGATCACCACATAATCCTACTCCTTAGCACCTTAACAGGTGTAGGGAGACTAATATACTGCAGTATTTCATTCTGTGAAGGTCTTGATGGACTGTCCTTAATAAAACTGCCTGCTTGCACCGTAGACCATCAGTTGTCAAGGGCTGAGATCAGCTGAGGGGGCACCAGATGCTTTTGGGAGGTCACAATATTATTTCACAATTCACCTTTTAGATAAACATTACCTTAACCTTTAATACAATGTTTACTAAAACCTGTTCTGGTTGTAAATGGTATGCCAATATGTGCTGCAATTCCAAGATGTGAGAGGGTGACAATAACTATGAAACACTTATTTTGGGGGGCAGTCGACTAAAAGGATTAGAGAGCCCCTGTTTTAGACAATTGGGAAACAATTTCATCACTTTTTTCTCTCTCTGTGTTTACATTGTAGTGGACCAGTCAACATAGCTTTATCCATTATCTAAAGCTGCCGACGGTACTGGAACTATTTAAAAGCTGAAATTAAATCTGAACTAAAACAAACGAAATACATTTTTTAACATCAACAACCAGAACTCCACCCCCTCTATGGTCTCCTCCTCTCCGTCCCCCTGGAGCCCATTGGTCTGCCATCATGAGTGCCACTGAGCTGTGTGCGTGCATTCATGTGATTGACAGACCAGGTTAATTTGCCAGACCAATCAGGGAAAATAATTATACAGAGGCAAAGGCTATTAACCTGAGGTGTGTTTCCTGGAAGCATCATTGCTAACGAAGTTAGCATGGTTGGAACTACACAGTTGCAATGTGTTTCACAAAACCATACATCGAACTATGGAGGAAACTACGTTGGTAACTTACATAGTACGATGCACCGTCAAACGACACAGGTGTTTCCCAAAACTATAGTTCCAACGAATGTTTGGAAACCTGCTGTTAAATTGTGTAGTTCAAACTAAAGCTTTCAATGTGTTTTTAGAAGCATAATTTGTGGTGAATATGTCATAGATGGCAGAAGATGCAGAATAATTATTAGAAGGGCATATTATATCTAATCTTGCTGTAGGCCTACACACTAGGCTAAGTGTTTTGATGTATCATATTTGAAAAAGTAGGCCAATGCTTGTCTACAGCCTACTCATGTAGGCTGCTAGACTATAGTTGCACCTGTAACCTATGCCTACAGTGGAGTTTACTAAATAGTTCACCTGGAATAATGAATATTATATTTATTTAGGCTACACAAAGCGTATTTCTCTGAATGTAATGCAGCGTTGGTAGGTTTTAAATGTAATCCATTACAGTTACTAGTTAGCAGACTAAAATTATAATAACAATTTTTGTAATACCTAAATGTAATAACATAATCTGATTACTTACTTTTAGATTACTTCATGCCTAAACATTATTTGATATGCCATCCAAAGCAATTTACTGTTGGCGGTGCAACGTCTTTCTATTTTCGTGATCATTTATATTGCTCAGGGGATCGGATTAACGTAGGACTTTGTTTCAATTATTGATTGACGGTACAGTAATGAAAGGTTAATATGAAAACAGACAAATGTTTAATGCATTTTTTTTCTGCAACCTTTCTTTTTAATTTGAAAGCAGTCCTAGAAGTAATCATCAATGTTTTTTTAAATACATGTAATATGATTCCACTATTTTATCTGGGAACATAATGGATTACAATTACTGTTTTTCTATAACCATTTACTTGCTAACCATGTTGTAATGTATGCCTTTTGCTAATAGTTTAAATTCTTAAGATAATTTTATAAAGTTACACAGCATTACATTCTGCCCTATAGGATGAGAAGACAGGGGTTTATAGGTATGCCAACTTAAACCTACAATATTCACATTGAGAGCCGATCACCCAGACCATGGACTAATTGCCTGGACTTATAATCACAGTGTATTCTTATTATTTTCTTATTAAATCATTATTAATTCTTCTTCTTCATTATTATAATAATTGTGATTGTTTTTTTGTTATTACTATGTGTTGTTGTGGTTTCTGATGATATATGAATAGGCCTACTAATATTGTTATTATTGTTATGGTTGTTGTTATGGGCAGGTTGCATGAAAAACCTAGATAATAGGCCTATATTTTTAATTTAATATATTCAGAACTTCCCTAAACTATTTAGTTTATGCATAATATGACTAATATTGTGAGTTTTTGCAAGTTTCCCACTGTAAAAGTCAGAGCTAACACATCTGGAAAAACTGATGTTCATTGTAGTTCGGACTACGGTGGTTAAAAAGTTCAAACCATTGTTGTGCTAATAATGTACGACACTTTTGGGAAGCACATACTTCAGGTGTTAGTTCAACAATGCATCGTACCATGTAGGTTCAATGCTAGCCTTCAGCGTTGTACGGAAAGCTCACCCCAGAACATATATTCTCACAGAACAATTCACTCACTGATATTATGGCATTTCAAAGAAATTACACATATTTTAAATAGCTTTAAAATCCTGCCTACAACACCTTTAGAAGTTAAACAGCCCTTATTACTAAAGTTCCTGCAAAGTCTGCCGATAAAATGCCAATCACAAAAATCAAAAGTTATTTAACTGGCTAGAATAGCTTATTTTGTAATTTACCTGTACATTCTGACCCCCACATAAACATCAATTATGAGCCAGACATATTAATCAAGACTATTTATTTTATTAATTGATTTAATGCAAATAAAAATGAAATTCGCTACATATTAAAAAAAAAAATGTATTCGAGATGAGTATCCCCTCTTATAAAACAGGATGGTGAGTTTGGTGTTTGACCTATGCACAGTTATACTGTATTTTATCTTTCTGGCTAGGTGTATGTTCTACACACATTATAATGTGTGCCTTGATACAGTCCCTTGAAGAAAGGCGAGTTGCTGGGTAACAGGAGAGAAAGATGCTCGCACCTAGCTTAGGTAATGCGATGTGATTTTATTACTTGAGTAGCTTTTAAAAAATGACACCTGCATTTGTGTTCTCAATGTGAGAAATGGTCTGTTTTCTCTTTCTTATAATCCACAATACTAAATGTGTGTATGGACTCTTTGTCTTTCTATACCTGCACATTGGGTTTTCATGCGATTTTTATAGCTTACACTACTCCGTGGCCTGTCAGAGAGCTTCATTCTTCATGTCATCTTGTATCCTCCATGTAGGTGAAAATGTTTGTCCTGAGATAGTAAGATAGCCTTGTCCATTATGTAACTGACTTATTACAGGGTACTTTTTTGGGGGTTTACACTGCATGTGCACATTTGGGTTTCCTGCAGTGCTCAATCACCTTTCCAAGCTCGAGCTTCATTTTCTGACATATTAATAATAAACCAACTCTTACTGATGCATGGCCTATGTAAATACCATCTAAATGCTGCTGACTAACTGCACTTTTTGGAGAAAAAGTACATCTACAATATATTGATTTAAAATGTACAGAGGCAATTCCCACACTGTCCCCAGGTTGTGGTATTCATGCATGCTTTTATCAGCTTCTTTATCCATTCCACTGAAATAATCACGAATGAAAAAACAGGGAGCTATTACCTTTGCTATAGAAAAACAAACAACAACCTTTCCTCCAATAGAAAATCTGCAAATATGGAACTCAAGCTTTGTCAATTAATTCACTTTTGTTTGGACTCTTTTTTACTGTTGGCTTCAGGCACTGGAAGAAAGAGTACAAGATCAATAACACAGAATATACTGTATATTTGCTTTGAGAAGCTTTAGTGTTAATATGAATTCAACTCAGCAGGCTTCTGCTTTGGCATGGTAATATGCAGAACAGAAGAGACTGGCCGCTGATCCCTCAGGTGCCCAATGACTCCTTGTCAATTTGGCAAATTATATTTCCATTATTTTCTTTTCATTCCATTTATTAGACTGGTACAGAAATTAATGAGGGATGTACCCGCGATGCAAATTTGCCGTGACAAGCACCTTTTTTTTCCCCCTTCAAATTCCTCTTGCAGGGAAGAGAGAGAAAGAGAGAGAGGTTGTGCACATAGAAGTAAAATACAGAGCCATAGAGGGATGCAGAGAGAGGGACAGAAACAAAGACGAGAGACTTTGAAGCCCGGAGGCAGAAGTTGCATGAATGGGACCCATGGCAGCAGCTTCAAGAGACTTAGATAAGACTGAGGGTTATGTGACTGTAGGCTGAGCAGGTGAGGAGAGCCCATCACAGAAGACGAGAGGAGAGATAATTACACACAGCACAGGGATTACCATGATTCTAGATGGAGTGTTAAAGCCATGCAAAGCATGTTATTATGACTGAAAATAATGAATTGTGCCAGTGAAAAGGGAAGATTTGAGAATTTGTATATACCTTAGGAAGTTTAGGTTAAGGTATTTAGGTTCAGCTAAGTTAAGAGACATAACACAGAACAGCCTTATTGGATTACAAATCAACAAAAATAAGATAAATGTCCGATAGCATGCAAGCAAATAACTATGAAATCTGAATGAATACAATATTAACTAAGCATTCAACAAAACCCCACAGAATCTAACGTAATAATTTCAGACTAGTCAACTAGATTCTAAAATTATAGTAAAAAATATATTATAATATATATATATATTTATAAATTTATTTATTTATAAATAATATAAATGGTAACTTTTCACCAAATGGTAAGGTTTCACCAAACTACAAAGTCAACCAAAGTAGACCAAACACTGTAGATTACATTGGATGAACATTGAAATTACAGTTGTAGATGTCATGTACTATATATGGTTGCAAAACATACTAATCTACAGTATAAAACTTCTAATTGTCAAGTAATTGCTTCATAATCATCTAACATGATGATGAAAAAAATGCTATAAATACAGTATCTGTCCTCA
Source organism: Forbesichthys papilliferus (assembly GCA_025399855.1). Lineage (NCBI taxonomy): Eukaryota > Metazoa > Chordata > Actinopteri > Percopsiformes > Amblyopsidae > Forbesichthys > Forbesichthys papilliferus. The sequence continues at coordinate 7,915 of JAODOY010048171.1, read as the reverse complement.
CATGGCACCATTCAGAAAACTGAATGTGTACATTGAACAAACATGCTGCAACCTAGGTGGATCATTTGTAAAGCTCCCTGAAGCCTGAAGACTTTATCATAAGTAAGAAAGTAAGTAAGTAAGTACAATTTAATTATAGCGCTTTTGACCGACATGAGTCACAAAGTGTTTTACAATAAAACCAATACAATACAGCAAAGGTAAAAAGAAACAGTAGCTATAACAACACAATAATCAGTCAAAACTACATAATAGCAATAGCATAAACATAGGTGTGTCAGCTATGAAGCCAAACGTCAAATGCCTGATTAAACAAGTGTGTCTGTAACTGCTGTTTGAATTACTCAGCAGAGACGGCAAACGTTAGTGACGAGGGCAGATCATTCCAAAGTTTTGGAGCCATAGACTCAAATGTGCGATGGTGGTCCTAATTTTTCCATCCTAAGAGTTGTCTGTGCGGTAGATAAATATACCTTAATTTTTCATGGTCTGTCTCACCAACGCAGACAAACCACCCTCCATCAGCATAGCTTTGCCAATAAAAAGAGAGATTGGATATCTAAGATAAAAGGAATGATATTACCCAGAAGCCATAAGTGAGTACTGTCAGAGGGGAGACGGAGTGAGTGATTGCCTACTGTTATGCAAGAGCTGATCTATCCCGTTAGACTCCAGTGTGGGCACATGCCCAAGATCTGAGCCATGGAGACTCACTGGTGTTTATTGCCTGACAGAAAAACTCTATTTCAAGCTGAAAGTGTCACAAAGTAGGATTAATGCTTCTTCTCATTATTGCTTATGCATTTTGGGATGAGAAAAGGATATTTGTTCCAAAAGAATAAAAAAAAGAATCATGATTCATACAGACATTTGATATTTGAGTAATTTTGAGGCAGGTGAGACTCACTGAGCAAAAATGAAACCGTAAAGCATGTATTGGAATGATTTCAAAATGTGCACACAAATACTATATTACCCAGTACTGTTGGCGCATTTCCATTAACCTGATTATTGCACAATTTGCGGACTACGATCTCCCAGAAATCAAGGAAACACAGCTGCTGCCAGGGTATAAGATATTTGCTTTTCTGTCATTGAGTGCATCATGCCCTCGTTGCTTCAATTAAACATTGCCACGGCTGGCACAGTGGATGCAACACATATCAGATCTTGTTTAATTGTAATGACTATCGTGAGAGGAGAACCAGTGTTAATTGTATAGTATCGCTCAATAGAAACAGACCATATGTGATTGTGTTTAATCGACTTTGCAAAAATTTATTTTATTTTGTGCAAAACTGCAATGAAAACCTCAACCTTGGATAATTTCTAATATTTAAATTATTGGAGCAGCCTCAATCAGCGACAGCATTGCTACTGTTCATATTGCTTCATCTAGCTCTATCGCTTGACTTCAACGTCATTACGCTTAGCCACTGATTGGTCTGCAGTCTATGACTGACTAAACGCTAATGCGATCAGGGTTTCCAGACTAATCTCAGGAACATTTGAGCTGGAAGCAGTAGTTGGGCGGAGCCAGGATAATGGAAACCTGCCTACTACTAAGGGTGGGGACACATAGAGAACAGAGTGCAGGACAAGCATGCGGTCACTGAAATTAAAACCAAACCAACAATATTTCTGCAGCGCTGGTTTCATCCACAGGGGTTACACAAGTCCAAGAGTGCTCCTTTAACACATGTTGCATTATAGAAGACCGGTTCATCTGCTTGACGCACTGCAATATACGGTGTCGTTGCCAGCTGAAAAAGCAATGTGTTGCATTGAGCCTGATCTCAGAAGCTGCTGTGAGCCCTAACCCCCCACTCACCTCCTTCACATGAAACTGTGCTCTGGCACAGCTCCAATCCATTTGACCATCTTTGA
>JAODOY010048160.1:0-19073 GCA_025399855.1 Forbesichthys papilliferus | reverse complement strand
CCCCTTCCTCCGCTGTGCTATAAACACACAGCTATTATTCTATGCAGATTTAAGGTTGCTGTTTTTTTTTGGGGGGGGGGGGTTCTATTGTCCTCCTGCCTCTCCATGACTGGAGATAAAAAAAGCGCAGGACCTCTGCCTGGTGGTTCCACTCTGGCCGGGGTCTCAATCCGTGCTGCCCATGCCCACATGCCTAACATGGAGTCTATTGTTTAGTGCAGACCAAAAACACCCTAGCCTGCGGCCCCCCTCGAGCGGACTTCCCGAGCATGAAAACCAAGACTTGGCTCCCAGTAATCAAATGACGTATCACAATTCACATCCCACCGCTGAGTCATTGTGAGGGTTTGCTTTGTGAGGCTTGATTACAGGAATGAGTGCAAACGCGTTCACCTTTGCGGAAACCATTTTACACCGGCTTTCCGCGCGGAATAATAGAATGAAGGCGTTGAAGAAGGGAGATGCAGACGGTTATTTAACCTTGAAGGCATCACTTAAAAAAGTCCCTCTCCTTCTCAACCTCCACCCACCCTGGTTAAGTATGTAGAGTCCAACGGCACTTTTCATCGTATTAGTGCCCTTGCTGAGACGCTGCTCTGACCATGAATGATAATGCCTCAAGTAGCAGCGAGTGAGAGAGAGAGAGAGAGAGAGAGAGAGAGAGAGAAAGAGAGAGAGAGAGAGAGAGAGAGAGACCAAGGAAGAGAGAGGAAGACAGATGGAGCAAATGGAAACAAAGAGAGAGAGGGAGATAGAGTGAGGTAGATGGAAAGAGAGAATGAGTGAGCTGCCCACGCATGCATGCCCTTCTTTACCCTTCTTGCAGACGTGTGCATACTTTTTTTTGGTTTCCTAACAAAGTGCTTTTTACTGTATAGTGATATAAACTATAGGTTCACAGTAAAATATTAGTATTGCCAAGATATCCTTTCCAATTCGTCTATTGCATCTAAAGCAATTCTTTACCTAAAAATAAAAAAAAATTGTATTCGAAAAAATATCTTGACCACAATGACTACAATAAATTACATCAAATAGACTAAATATTGTATTTTTTCAGAGAAAGTCATCCAGCTGTAGCATGTGAAACAAAATTTGGAATAAAATGTTCATTAAGAAATGAAGGGACTTAAAACAATTCCCAATCTAAGGTCTAATTTATCTGTCTAATATTGGACTGGTAAAATACAACTACAAGACCACAACAATTTTCATTGGGTATACAGTGTACAATACAATTATTCAATAATACACTGGGGTTTGTTTTAGGTTCATAATGTTGCTAGTTTCAATACAAAGCTTAAGATAAACAAACAAACAAACGGCCTTAAGCCTATAAGCATATGTCACTGACATGTATAGTCAGCTACTAAAACATGTACTGTATAACTGAAATAAGTTCTGATTGCCCAGTTGCGCCAGACATAATTCTGTTACCTGTACATAGGATTACGCTACAAATGGCCGACCTCAGTTAGCATGATGCTTCATTGAAATTTGTGAAATTACCCTTCAAAGTAGACATCGCAGTGCCTTCAACCACAGCTCACCAGAGCCGATAGGTGTTCTATTGAACCCTTGTGACTCCTCTCTAGCCAAGCTGAAGGCCTATTAAGTCTGTGCCTGACACACTCACAGACAGCGTGCTCCGGACATGCGGTCCACGGAGACAGATTTGGGAGCCCGGTAGAGATGAAGGCAGCACTGTTGTGCAATGCTTCAACAATAGTCCACTCCATATCACTTGCTTCAAACACACACACACACACACACACACACACACACACACACACATGCACAATGGTTTCCTGCTTCATCTTTCCATCATTATTGTCTTGCTTTCTCCTCCACTACGCCCTCTGCTCAGCAACACATCTCTAGCCACTGAACTTTCCCAAGCCTCTTTTCATGTCCTAACTCTGTCGGGGCTGCAAAGGGCACCGGCATCCAAGAGAGGCTTTCCATTGAGGCCTCTGGAATGGCTTCACTCCAAACGGTCTTTTCATTCTGCAGCTGCGACGGATTAGCTCTGTCATGGGTCCAGATGAGGTTGACTTCCTGATATGCATATCACGCCAGAGAAAATAGAGCAACGTCGCACAGCGAGAGAGAGAGAGAGAGAGAGAGAGAGAGAGAGAGAGAGAGAGAGAGAGAGAATAACAAAAACAAAATGAAGGGACAACAAACTAGTGTGTGGTGTGGACTAGTGGATCAAGTGGGCATGGGAGCAACCGCCCACAGGTTTTACGTGGCCATGTGTGAAATGGCAAGAGCCACACTACAGCACTCTGCGAATTAACCATCGAAGGGAAAAAACAGGGCAGGGTCATGGTTGAGAGAGCACACATCATGTTCGCTTAGCTCTCACTCATGGGGATCACAGGCTCTAAGGACAGGCGGACCTACAGTAGCATTTTAAAGTAAAAGGTAAAAGGTAGGTAAGGGATTTTGCCTTTACTAGGCACATCCCTATATTAGCATGAATTGACGGTGTTTACCTCTTGCTCACCTAGCCTCTTCTTGACGATGAATAGGCAATGTTGACATACAATTTGACAGCTAGTATTGGTTAAGTGCCTTCCCAGCTGTTGGGCACAATGTTGTGTCAGTAGAGTCACAGAGATGCCTCCAATCATATTATTCTAACGATATTATTCATGCAGTACTTATTATTCATTTTATAACATTCATGCAGATATGAATCTGCAGATGCATTCAAGGTGAATGGGCAAATAATCAAACATTCATAGGCGACAACACACCCGTGGTGGGTTTAATGGCTTGGGTTTGTTCTCCAGGCCTGTCATGGGATATATCTCCTTCAACGTCATCAACAAAAGACGTGTGCACACAAACGGTGATGCATCGAGAGGCCCTCCTTTTACACTTGACACATCTTGAAGTGCAATCATTGTTGCCGCAGCCCTCCATAAATGTGCTCTGTGGTGTCCTATAGGTCTGCATTACATTTCCCTTTACATAAGCGGCCTTTAATATTAACCACAGAGGCTAGTCATGGCTTTGCATAGCTTATTTGCATCTCCGTGTATCACTGCGAGGAATATGCTAATGCTACCCCCCACTCTCGCTTTTCTCCTTCGGCCTGCATGAGTGGACATACACTAGTTTCACAAGGTTATAATGCTTCAGTGGCCCAGCGACTGTGAGCTGTCACAAACAATCCAATATGATGGAGCCCCTGTTCCTGCAAAGACACACAGCGTTGGCGAGGCTCTGTTAGTGTCTGCCTCCTCTTAACAGGCTGGGAACGCGGGCATAAATCTGCTCCCTCAACAGACGGAGGGGCAGGGGCTCGGAGCAGAGCCCTGTTGCCCCCTGATCCAATATTTACTAGCTGGTCGAAAACATCATGACACTCCCAGTTGGAGTTTTATATCAATCATTGGCACCTCTCCCTCCAACCCCAAACCTCATCAGTGCACCACGCACGTACACAGACGGACGTGATATTATAACAGTTAATACCGTCCTAGTGGCTATAGGGGAGGATACAGGAAGAAGTGCAGCAATTAATTTAGTCTCTTGTATCCCTGGAAATAATAAAAGCTCCGTGAGTGTTATTTTCTTTTTTCCTTCATAAGCTCTGTGACCTTGGCCAGGACGCTGCTGTCAGTGTGCTCTCACGGAGCCAGGCCACAGAGTTCACCCTCTTCTAAAAGCCAGGCGAAGGCAGGCAGGCCAACCGCAGCAGCAGAGGCAGAGGCAGAGGCAGTTCCCGGTGCAAGGCAGGATGCGGCTGCACTATAGCAGCTCAAGTAGGGGATTACTGATTCAGTGATTACGGGTATTGTTGGGCAGCCTACTGAATGGCTAGTCGCTGATTGCGGCACTGGCTGTAGCAGCGGGCCATGTGATGGGCTTTGTGAAACCCTCCAAATGTATATAAAAAGGAGTGCAAGTGAGGGAGAGAGAGAGAGAGAGAGAGAGAGAGAGAGGGGGGGAGATAAAGAACATAAAAAAACTGCTGACTGACTGCAATGTTGGAGATCTTTATGTGTGACAAGTTTCAAGACTGGTGCCCCCCCCCGTCTTACTCTGTATTACTCACCCACCACCCTCCTCTATTCACAACCTGACTATATGGGTAAATGAGTTTTAGAAATAAAAAATAATCTCTGCCACAAACGGCCTAGCCCACTCTCCTTGAGAGGTTCTTCCTCATTGAAAAGACAAAATGGAAGGCAGCCATCCCAGCAGTCAGCAAGGCTGCGGGCAGACACCTCCCCGATGCACCTTTAGATGAACCGTTCACAATAACAGCTCTCTCAAAATGCACAAAATGTACGGGCGTTCTCTTATCGTAAACAGTTTATTGCACCTGCACACGGCGTCGCCGTGAATGCCTTTTAATGTTCTGCTAAGATTTCATGAGTCTACCACTATGTTCAGTACCTGTGGTGTTTATCATTGTTTATTTTACGGCCGGCCAGCTACTCTTCATCACAGCGCCGATATGATCTTCAATAAGGGAGCGGCGACTTGCCTTGTCACTGTTGACTTACGGTTCTGCACCCTACCCTACAATTTCAGCTGTGTTAAAGAAATGTGCGACGCTTAGATGGGCTGTCACCATTCACCATATCTTCCACCAAATAAGGCTCTATCTATGCATTGTATTCATGGGTTAGCTGTAAAACCTACATTTCAGGTGAGTGCTTGCTGTTCTCCTGTAACATCGGGATATTTATTGTACCGCTGTGGTGTACATATATTTATTTACCCCTAATGTTCACAGGTACTTTGGTCTCAGACCAGGACTTTACTGGTCTTGCAATCGCTGTAGCTGTTATTGCTTGTAGCTTTAGTGTCAATATCAACAATTACGGCCAGTGCACAAACTATTAATCCGCTGCGAGGGGTTGACATATGCCATTGTGCACATGTCAACAGTGCTTTGCCCAAATGATCACGGTGTGTACTTGGCTGATGATATCTATATGGTGCCATGACAGTCCATCCATAATCATTCCATCTAATCAGATGCCCTATCCTCCCCTGCAATTCATCAGTTTTTCACCAGAAAAGCGGAGCCGACAGGTAAAGGAAATCAATAGGAAATTCAAAGACATCAACATCCGTGGGTCTGAACACAACGCCAAAGACAGCCTGCACCAGATGGAGTCTTTACGTGTGCCGGGGGTACCTCTGCGACAGACTCATGAATACACGGGCGCCGTCTATTGAAAGCGGTTTCCTAACCTGGGGTCTACCTGATGATGATGAAGTGGTCAGATGCCCGGTGTTTGTGATTTACTCTGCACACTCCCAGGGAGGCTGGGGGGAATGGGGGGGGGGGGCTCTGTTCGTATCAGACAACATCTGGGGGTGTCAGTGATTCCAAGACAAACCCTTAGGTTGGGTGTAAGAGGATCTTTTGATATTCTGATTAAAAATGCAGTTGAATGTGCCTGCAGTGTGTAATGTTTCACCCGCTGAATCTCGTTATGGTTTCAACCACGCGCCCGTCTTAAGAAAATTAAAATATAATTACAATAAGTTGTAGGGGCATCTCGTGGCCAGAGAATCAGGTCAAAGTGCTGCAACATTTCCTTTCATGTTGATCTCTGAGAAATCTTTGAGCCATGCACATAATTTGCTGTACAAAAAAAATGTAACCTCTAACGACTATACCAAAACATACCATAAACTAATTATTATGTCATCACAGCAACATGATTCAGGGCTCAGAATTGTTTAGACAAGTGCACTTAATTAATTTTGATTAGTGCCTCATTATGCACCAGCATTTTGTTTAAAACGACTCATGCGGCTAAGCCATTGACACTGCAAGACAGACAGTCTGCGCTGTGTTATTGTTATCTGTCTTCTCCGTGGCAACCCCCGTCACTGCTATCGTATCTCTGCTGTCAATCTCCTCTTTCTAGTGGGTGCCTGCTACTATACTTCAGGTGCCCTCGGGGTTCTGAGGGTATGTAACCTCATCCAGGCTGTGCACCGCTTCTCTGACTCAGGCACAGGCCACCTCAACAGGCCTCCGAGACCATTTGGCCTGTCAACATCCAAAACGGGCCGTTACATCACCCAGCCCGGGCGCTTCTGGTGTCTGTCTCTGAGGCACCGGTCATGGTTCTACGCAAATGCAATTGATTTGGCCGGACTGTGGTCCAGAGTCCATCATGATCCTGTTACACATATCCTAGTCTGTGACAGGGAGGTAAGGTGATTACCTCCGAAGGAATGTATGTCTATATTGGCTGCACTCAGACTCTGGAGGATTGGCTATGCCATACTGTACACCCGAGTAGCCGGGTCCTTAATGTGAATGGAACAGGGGCAGCGTAAATGGGCCGGGCAGGTTACACATTTGGCAAGAGGGTTGCGTGCTTGCCTGTGTGTCCATGAACATCTTCCCATCTGTGCCTCCAGTACTGCTGAGCCACGGTGATGGCACGTCGTAGCACAACCCCCCCTGCCCTGGAGAGTCACTGTCCCCTCCCCTTCCAGTCTCCGGTCTCCACTCCCATCTTTCTCTCTCCCCCTCCTCTCTCTCTCCCCCTCCTTTCCCTCTCTCTCCACCTCCTCTCTCTGTCTCTCTCTCTCTCTCTCTCTCTCTCTCTCTCTCTCCCTCTCTCTCTTTCTCTCTCTGTCATGGGCATGCCAATAGAAACCACATCAAGAGAACGATATTAATGTATCAACTTCAGTACTCCCCAAATACATTGAAACCACTCCCACTGATATCTGAATATCAGTGGGAGTTTGTCTTTGTTGTAAATGGTAACCAGAAATTAGGAAAGAAACTGACAGGAAAACTATGAATATTAACAGCCGGTGCAGTAATCCAAGTGTTACGAAGCCAAAATGTCTGCACTGCCAGTCCTTGAAACCAGTATTAGCACAATCTTATTATGGAAAGTGAAGCAACCCCATTCTTGAAGACAGTATTCGGAACATTAGATAATCACACTCAGTCGCTCACATTCTAGCTTACATTTTTACCCTTCACCCTAAACCTAACTGAAATTCAAAGTCCCCAAATTCAATATACCTTGAATTGTACTACAGAAGTACTGCTACAGTATAAACCCTGTAAAACAACACTGTGAGACACATAGCTTCTTAGCAGGTTGAGTTTGTGACAGTTGTTTCTTAAACTTCACAAACGCATTGTTTTCACATTGGTACACTTCCCCGACACGCTGGCCATTTCTCCTTCGTCCAGCCTCCATCTCACATGTCCTCTGCCTAGGTCACACCTTTCAAGCTGTGCTACCGTCAGTCGGACAGCCAGGTATGTCACTGGGACTGTCGCCTGAAGGGCTTCTCCAGCTCACCGCCAAGCACTAAGAACATGTGTTTCTCTCTTTTCATCATCCGCCCAGCACAACAGCAACAACACAAACAGACGCAGGCGGTGTTCTTCCTCTGTACATCATTAATATGTTGTTTGCTGCCCAGTAACACAGGAACCTCCTGTGTTATTATTACAGCAGTGGCTCTGAAACCCTTTGACCCCTGACCCCTGAAAATAGCCGGATCATTGCTTGCTACAATAGCACCTCATGCATCACAAGCTTTATCAGCATAATGTTGCAATAAATGTTCATTCAATCAACAGAAAATGTTTCTTTTATCAAATGTAATAAAATTGAAGTACTAAATACTATTTTAAAATGATATTTCTAAAACATGAATTCATATTTCCATTTTACAACATGCTTTGCCCCTCTATAGGCTGGGGTCCCAACTGTTTCAAAACAACTGTTGTAGAGGAGTTAGTTATTTCTTGTTTTCCTGGTAACTTTTACATTTGCTTCAGAAACGAGGAGTCAGGTGTTTCATGTCTAACATAATGAGGTGGTTTCTGCAAAACATTGCCTGTTTTGTTTCATTCAGAAATATCAGTCCAAATTAATGCATCTGCGACTATTTCCTCTCTGACACTGTGATGAAATGCTGTGCATTTTGTATCAGCTCTGCAACCCCCACAATGCATCTGTCTTCAATCACTCACGTCAAGCTACCTCCCAAAACTGGCCTGAGCATTTCTTCATAGTTTTTCAATGTAGGTATTATGTTAAACGATGTGTGATACTGGTCTTCCAGTCACAAAATCCAGTGAAATGGTGTTTGTTTTATTACACTTATTTGATGCCAGGTCCTGCTGAAATGGAACTGTGCACTTCTGTCATAAGCTATGGCAACTACAACAGCCCTATTCATTTTGCCGTTAGACTCATCTGTCCTCCGCCTACAAAGCATGCCTGCTCTCCAGTCCCACCTGTTTTGAGGCTTGTGAAAATGCCAAATGCAATCACAGGAACTGTTCTTCCATCTCTTGTTCTCTTCCATATTGTTGCAGAGAGGCAGAATGAGACAGCTAGCTAGCAACTAGAGCATTGTGAAAAAGTGCGGCCAAACAACCATCTGCTATTGACAGTGTTTAAGGACCTGGTGGATTCAATAAAAGGACGTGCACGTGTGAAATGAAAGGCTGGCAAAGGGGATGCACGCCATTAGCCTAATGACAGAATGAAGAATGAGGGATATTGAGATTAAAGAGCCGAGCATTGCAATGTTTGCTTTTAACAGGAATCAAGGCACGTAATCTAATAAATAGCGTGACTAGAAAAGGCAGAGGGGGACTTGATGTTTTCTTGCCTCAGGTAAAAGAAGAAAAAGAAAGGGAAAGTGGGGTGTATGAAGGATAGTGGGTGCCATTAGCCCGGCTAGCCGTGACCATCTAGAACATTAGTGTTGTCTGCTCTGGTTTTCTTCTTGTAACCTGTGCTTTGAACTAGTCCCGTCTGCTCTGTGAGTGTGTACCTGACACCAAACCTCCAGAGCCATTACGGCACAGGCAGTGGTAATTACACTTACACATTTCACCATTTCTGATGTCACTTCAAAGCAATGACGGCAGCCTCTCCTACAAAGTAGACAAATGCCGCTAGAGCACAAACCGCCTGGGGGATTACTGAAGCTCCATATTGTTTAGCTGCCGGTCACTAATTAAATTAGCACAGCTTTAAACTGACTTGAAAGTAATCATTCTGACATAAAACTTTGCTTTTCTTATGCCCAAGGATTTCAAATATTGGTTTCTGGGTATAGGCGGAAAATTTCTGCCAAATTTAATTAAAATTCTACACGTCCTCTTTTTCATATGCCTCGGTCACATTATCTTTAGCGTCCTGCAAATGAGGGATTGAGATCTACTGTACAACACTCACAAGATGAAAAGGCTTTGACATTGTTTCCCCTAGTGTCACTTAAAACGTGTATACTTGTGCACTAAGTTTAAGGTATTATAATCATTAGTCTTAAAGCATTACTCAATGTAATTGGTGGTTTTGAAAAATCTAAAATTAAATTGTTGAAATCTAGAATGCAGACTATTAGTCTATTAGTCTAATAAAGAACTGCTGTCTGGAGCATCTGCGTACTGTAACAAAACTCCATTGCGTAACAGAGGTAGGAAATTTCCCAAAAGATTTCAAAACAAATGTTGTTGCGCTGGTACTGACCGTACTGGTTATTTGGGCAAGAAAAACAGCAAAAACAGAAAGTGTGGTTGCACTGTGGGAATATCAAAATATAAGATATGGACCAAGTGATAACAGGAAAATAGTAAGCTTGAAATAATAAAGAATGCAATGGGTGCCACAGGGCGATTCAAGTAGCACACCACCTCTAAGTGATACCTTCTGATAGCAAGATGAAATAAGTGGATTCTAACATGTGAAATGTTCTGCTTAATCAACCTTTAAATATTAGCCGTTCTAGCAGAATCGAGTCGGGACGATGGAGAGCAAACGTTTAATGAGCCTCATCTTTATTTTTACCTATACGTTTGCTGACTATCTGAGGCGTTTCTGTACTTATGTGTACTCAGCAGGAGCTGTCTGCTGTTTGCCAGCTCAGCTTGACGTCCCAGGACACTACCCTTGAAACAAGGGCCTCGAGTATTACATGTTTAAAAAGATAATTGTGTCATTTTCTATTTTAAGAAACAGATTGTTCACCTTAAAGTGAAAGTAATATTCAGCAACATTTGAACATCTGAATTAACAGCTGATGGGGCGTTTAGTAAAAAATAGCTCTAGCTACAGTATGTACTGTACAGTGCATCATATTACAGACGCAGCATAGAAGAGACAATTCACCTCACTTTCATATGCACATCAAACAGAAACATACTGTGACCATATTTGAAGTCTGACAGCTTCTCACTGTTTTGGTATTCCACCGAACCATTCTTATTCCCTGCATCAATAAAGGCTCCACCAGCAGGCAAGCATTCAATGCAGCCCTACTGCAGACGACAGGTCTCTTGACGTACGGCCTGTGGATGTAGGGGAGAGGAGGATGATGTGGCTCGTCTCCCACAGGAGGCTCTGCACGCCGCTGAATTTAATTCAAATGTGATATCTAGCCGTTTCACCCTTTTTATGCTTCCATTCCGATTCAACATGCGTGAAATTGCACGCCGTTATCAATTATTTATTTACTCATTTGCTTATTGTTTCTGTCGGATGCCTTCGTCACTGTAGGACGCGGGGTGGGTTCTGATGCCGGGCTCGACTTTTTCCCACCCTCCCGTTATCGGACCCACCTCTGCAGGCCTGAGGTCGACGGCTGCTGTAGGTTCAGGCTCTATATGGATTGTCTATTACCCCCCCCCCCTCCCCTCCAACCCGTTCGCCCAATGGCAGCGCAGTGTGGTGCTACGAGGGCTGGGTGCTAATGAGCTGACTCTGCAATGCCGGGAGCAATGCTCCATAGCGCCGCGCACACAGAGGACAGCGCAGGAGGGGGTGTTCTGTATCACAGTCGTTCTCATCAACGTGGCCTGGGGTCCCTCGTGGAAGGTTTTGTTTGATTTCATCTGATTACAGTGTATTCATTTGTATTTGTATTATTATTATGAGGTAATTTGTATTAAAATAAAATGCAACGTTTTTTTTTTCTTACATTTGTATTATTTATAATCTGTGTTAATGATATTACTTAAACTGGATACATTCGTCTATTTTTTGAATGTTTATGCTGCTATGATATTCACCACTTCTTTTTGGGGGTCAAAGGTTAACAAGTTAGACAACTACTGCTGTGTCACATAACGAGGCAGCAAGCCCAAGAGGGCGCTGATCTGAGACAAGCTCAACGCAAACAGGAAGTCTCCACAGACAGCCAATCAGCTGGTCCCAGGACCATCGTTAAAAGGCTTTGTCAGCTCGCGTCCCCTTTGTCCGTCCTGGCTTTTGCTGATGGCCAAGGGGAGCACCGTATAAAAAGGGGGCCATTTGCTGCATCGACCACAGATCAAACAGTGGCTCCTGGGCCACTTTCACTGCTGGAATGCATGCCAACCACTGGCATTAAAGTACGAGCCACACGGCCAAGTGTTATTGATGAAGCAGACAACATATTGATTGTTATATCATGTTGCGATTTAATGCCAAACCCATAACAATACATTATACTAAGTGATCAAAGTTGATTAAGATATGAAACTCTCTCCAGAATCCAGTGCTTAAATCCCACCCGCTACACAGTATATAGAGCATGCCAACCTCCCACGGAGTCCTTGACACAGTGCTTGTGTAATTGGTCGTGTTTTCTTTCCAAGGCCAGCATTTCAATAAAGGCTGTGTCATGGCATTCAGCATGTTGCCAAGGGAACTTATTTTTACACCTTTGAAATCCCTGTCTTAAATTATCTCTTATAGACAAGACATTTGGAAGGATATCCAATATGAATTATGGACCCATTGTGGGAGCATGAATCAGAACAGGTCATTATTAAGGTGATAGAATTTGTCAATCAGAAAAATGTGCTTCAGAAATATAGCTGATATTATGTCCAAATGAAAATAGCTGTCAATGACATATGGTAAAGAGAGGCATTTTTAAAACGTGACTATTTTTACGCTGAATGCACAAAATTACTGATATATTGTTCATTTGACAAAGGCATAACAAGAATATAACGAGTCTGCCCTGACGATGCCCAATGTGGTAAAGGGATTTTATAAGGATATAACTAAAATAGAAACACTTACACGCATGGGTGACTGAAAAGCTGTTGGACGACTCGAGGTTGTCCACATTGTAGTTTAGGTGGAAAGGCTTTTCAGTGGTGTTTTGGTTGGTGTTGTAGAGTTGGACAGCGAACCTGAATGCGCTGTGCTCTTGCACAGTAGATCGCATAAACAGTCCCCCTATATGAGAGAAAAATCAGAGTCACTCGCTTCATTTACAGTCATGTTTCCAATGTATTAAGCTCAGGATAACATTGTGAATAGCTGCTGTAACCGTCTCACTTGCTAAACTTGAAAGTGTGCAGTTATCTCATTCAAGAGGATAAGCCGGCATTGCAGCTAACCAATGCGTCTTTCTGTAGCCTAACTCTTTAAGTATTGGTACCCTATTCTAACACAGTCCATTTCTTCGCAGACAGTAATTGCAATGGCACGCTCTACACGTTTTAGTGTGGCTATGATATTAATAGTTTTGAGGACAATCACATCTGTTTCAGACATAGCAGTGCGCATTGCTCTGCGCTCCGGATCGCTTCAACTAGAGATCCAGTTGTTCTCAAATCTAACGTTTTACTAACCCACCAACATTTTTTCACAAGCCATCTATTACTTTGTATTGCGGGACACTTACCTATATTAATCTGGTTGGGAAATCCTGCAAACGATCTGCCAAAAAGCCACAGTAGAAACAAAACCACGCGTTGTGCCATTTTCTCGACCGGTCTGTTCAACTCCTTGAAATGGTCTGTGTGAGCAAATTCACATGTATACAACCCGTGGAGATGGAAATCCAGTGGATTGACGATGGTCGCTCACAGTACACCAATTAGGTTGGTTGGGGTGCAACCCGGCTAAAAGGCATTTTGTTCTTCTTTGCAACTGAGATCGAGTCACCGAGCTCGAGAGTAAGCGAGATAGCCTAGTGGGTGAGAGGGAGAGAGCGAGAGAGAGAGAGAGAGAGAGAGAGAGAGAGAGAGAGAGAGAGAGAGAGACCACATCAAACGCAGACTTATCCCAAAGATGGTGGTAGAGAAACTAGCCGATCTCCTATTGGAGGCGAATGGGAGGGGGGGGGGGGCTGGCAAGGTTGACCAAACTTGATCTGACGTTAAATTAAAACGCGCCTCTCAGTGCTATAATAGCAGAAGGCTGCAACTGCGAGGAATAAGCGCAGCACTTGTCAATATCAGCCGAATGCTGAAGAAATCAATAGAAATAGCCTACTGCAATCTCAGGCAGCCAGGGGTTGTGGATGCAAGAAATATTAAGCCTATATGCCCTGTTTCAATTGCTGTTTAAGACCGGAAGTGCATGAAGTCCAATTCAAACTTTAACACATGCTATAAAATCTTTCTAAGCAATTTCCATCCAAAGTCCAGTTTTCAATTTGGTGGCTCATGTTTGTTTAGACGAAAAAAGAGTTGGTGCAGATAGCCTAACTAGAATGGGAGTTGGAACTGAGATCTTAATATCAAATTAGCATTCAAACATAATAGCATTTGCCTGAGACGGCCGGCACAAAAAGTAACCTCACTGAAGATGTTGGAGAGAATTAAAATGGAGAGAGTCGCAGGCTAATCGAGTGAATAGAGCTCTCCATGGTGCTGACAGCAACAGACTGTAGTAGCCTATAGCTTCATATTTTGGCTTAGTTCACTAGCAATTATCAGCGTTTGCCGGACATTTGGCTCTCCCTCGAGGTTGTATGAATGATACAGCAACGATAAGCTCGTTTGATCAATAACACTGGATTTTAGAGGTGGGTACCTTACACCTTTATTTACAAGTTCCACAGTTTCGAGTATGTCACTAATGCAGCATCTATCATTCCTGTGGTTCTGCCTAAGAGAGAACAATTAAGGGATTACTGGCCCATTTATCACCCTCAGCAAAGCTCTTCGAAAATTGAGTTTTTAAATTGCATTTGAAATGGCCAAGACTTTATTGATACTGTAATGGACTAGGTTCTCTATGTGAACTGGATGTGTGCCTTGTTAACAATCAAGACTAAAATCCAAAAAGAATGTACATATAAATCAGTTTATCTTGTAGTTAGGACATTTATTTATTATTTATACTGTATGTCACTAGTAATTTTCCAACACCAAATGCCATTATAACCTACTGATATTAAGGTGAATACATAAAGGAATAACTAAGAAAGGAAGGCCCTTCCTCAAAACGTCTTACCTAACCTGGCAGAAATATATATTTCTATACTATAATAAAGTTTAATATACTATAAATATACAGTATATATGTATGGGGGTTGTGGAGTGCTGTCTATAACATTTATGAGGCAACTACCAAACCGTAGTCCGTACCGTGACCGTAGTCACAGACAGACAATCTGTATTTTAATAAAACATCTGGGATGTGTTCATTGTAATATTTCAATGGAATAGTCTTACGGGATCAATCATGAAGTCATGATCAGCTGTGACCCTGTCATCAAGAGACAAGACTTCCTTTTTAGAGTTAAAGTTGAACCCAATACCACTGTCTCCCCTGGTCTCGCGGGATACTTCTGGAATGACTTCCCATTGATCCGCTGTTATCTACAGTCCTTGTGTCAAAAGCCACAGGGTAATGCAGCATGTGTCTAGTGTGACCTTAGTGACTGAATTCATAATGACCAATGTCAAACCATGACCCGCTGTTCTCACCAGCCTACCAGGAATACAAACTCTAAGAACATAGTTGCTTATCTTACAAATGTTATATATGGGTACGTGTCTGTAAAGTGTTTTGTTTGAATTGTGTCATAAAACTACTTTTTCTGCTAGGAGAAGTTAATTAGTCATTTGAGGTTCAAGCTGTTTCTCAGTGTGAAATAATCTCGCAGCATTTCAAACAGAACAAAAAACAAAACAAAAATCATTATCAGCTACAAGGGGTGGCTAAGTCATTGAGATAAGGCGTTATTGTCATTGAACTAAATAGTGACGACTGCATTACCTCTATAAATTAACCTCACCAAACCTCTGCACTAATTAAATGTTGTCTTTACAGTATGTGTACAATGCATATATGTGATCTTCATGAATACAAAGCTATATCATTTATTGATATGCCATTAGTGTGTTAAGCAGCCAAGATGAAAATATTACAAATGCAATGATTTAAACAGAGGCTAAGGGTCTGCCATCCATTCACAAAGCAATAATCAATTTACTCCACTTAATTATCAATTGACTCAGGATAAAATTTGATAAACCTCATGTTTGTCGATTTTATTTTTATTAATCTGCGAGCAAATAGTCAATAGTACGGAACCCCTATATAGTGTTATGTTCAACAACTTTATAGGCGTAATCTTTCTTTAAAAAATGTTTTCATCACCCACTTTTACTGTGCATGATGAAATCTCACATATGGCATACATTTTATTTTCCAAATTATGTTATTCTTAATAATTATAATAATGGATTAATAATTAAGATGTGAAAAATAAATGATAAATAGGCCTGAATGCAGTAATTGGATATCACTGGAAAACTGGAATGTTTAAAAAACTGATGCCAGGTGTGCCGCAATCCAAAAGGCTGTAAACACGAGTGTGCACACCACATCTCGATTGGAAGCCAGATATCACATCAAAACCTTTTGTCTAAACCAGTCACTTGTGGGCCACATTGAAAATGTCAGAAAACCTTGCGGGCCACATTTTTAACCAACATACGTAAATAAAAAAATAAAAAACACAAAACAGCTAACTTTGTTAACTTGCATATTTATTTTCATAATCCAACGTAACAGTTCACTTTAACTATGTTCTTTTTTTACACAGCAGTAAATAAAGTAACATTCTCCAGAGCTCGTCAAGTCATTTTATTTTGTATTATAATTATTTCTTAAATGGGCTAGCGGGCCGTGTAGAATGTCTCAAAGGGCCCCCGGGGGCCCAGGTCTGGTCTAAACCATATGTCATTTGATGACATATTTATAACATTGTTTGAGTATGTAACATTTTGTAAAATCATACAACATCAAAGTTCTACAATTGCAAACCAAGCTGGTCTAACTATGCCACTGAACAACATTTGACTGGGCTGTTCTACCACTAATGACAACATCATTTTTGATTATCTTCGGCACTTCGCCTATGGCCTCGTACCTATGACCGAATCACAGCCATGAGGATATTCACTCTAACGCACTGATTATTGCTTAATCATATTATTTTTCGAGGGCATTAATGCATGACCAAAATTGATAGAAAATATATTGTTTTCTCGTGATATCAAAATATAATGTTGTCATCACAAGGAAACAAAGCATTGTTTTCCGGTGATATCAAATGAATTATCTCCTTATCAAGAGAAAACGGACAAAAAAGAAAATATTGATGGCACTTTATAGGGCTTCCATACAATAGACACACTACAGTATATGCATGTAAAAAAGTGCCCTCAAATGCTCGTAGCTATTAGGTAATTTTGTTTGTGCTGTCGCATGCCCATGCCAGCTCTTCCAGTGATTTACACAAAATTGATTTAAAATGATCTATAAATGGAAGCATGTCTTCCCACGGTTTGCATATAGAGTGCCAGGTGTTTGGAGAAATTCGCAAATGTGATGCAGATTAACTCAGAGCCTTACTTTAATAGGGTGCAATACATTTGGTATGTAAGATGTAATTTGACAATGATGACTTTGGTTTAGTCAGAATCATACGCCGTTAAAATATTTTGTCATTAGTGTGCAAATTGAGGGCAAATTGCTTTTTATGCCGGTGATCCCTGCATTGTCTGGAACCTACCACATGTACATTAGGCCAGAATACAATATGTATTTACAAATATACATATGACAGAGAGGTTATTTATAAATACTGTATATACCTGTACCAGGTACATTGTCAATAACGACAAAATGTGTTAAACCATAGTATATTATATCTATCATTATATTTATTACATATACATGCACATTCTATTTTAAACAATTCAAATTAAAATCAAATAACAGGTAAAACATTTATTAAGGTTTATTCTAAAAAATTATGACCAATTAACCTATACAACTATTACTATTTAGACGGTGTGGTGTTTCATCAGGCACTGTTAAAATGATAATAAATAAGAATAATAAAAATGATTTTAATTAAATATTTTAATGAATGTTAATGAATGTTATGAATGAATGTAATGAAGTTAATTAATAATATAGCAAAGAAAAAATAATTGGTGTAAAAATATTCACGCTATGTCAATACTGTATTGTTTAAAATACTTAAATAAACTCTATTTGTCTAAATATTGATACACACGGTACCGCAGTACGCCTTTTGCTGGTCAAAAGACTGCTCTAGACTGGTCAGTTATATACTGCACTGTACCTTTATACAATTCAGTCTACTCCAGTGTGCAGCTAAACTATGCAGTCATAGCAATGGGTTGATAATTAGTGTTGTGGGAGGATGTCATTAAACAAGCTCAAACTCAGTGATACTCTGAGAGCTTTTTAAGAACCCATCCGTCTCAGCCAGATGCTGTGGGCTGATAAGGGACTGCTTTCAGAGTCCTCTGCTTTAGTCTAGAGTGCCTGTCTCTGCAGAAGACACTGCTGTAGGGAGACAGAGAGAAGCACTTTGCATTGTGGAATAGCGCCTTACAGATGTTCAGAAATGTAAGGAAACTTACATCTAGTGGATAATTCTAAATGCACACGTTTAAAACGTTCGATTTTTAATTTAAATACTTTTTAAAAATTGTTGTAAAAGAGCACAGGAATGATGTGGCGTAGTTTCGAGGGACAGGCGAATACTAACCGCCCTGATATCACTATACTTGAATACCGCTGTGTGCGCCGTCACAATCCCATCACGCTTTGGCTCCCGAGCAAACACTCTTTGGCCCAAGTGTGACAGAGGAGCTGTTATCAGCCGTGCAGGCTGACACACTTCACTCTGCTCCCCAGGGCTGCTCCCCGACAGGCCATGTGACCACAGCAGCATCATGGGAGGAAGACATCTTCACCGCACGGCAGCCCACCTGACTGCGGTGTACGTTTGGACGTTACGTCTGAACGGGTGCCCGTGAGTTAGCAAATACGCATTTTGTACAGTAGCATGTGGCTACACACGTGTACGCACGCGCGCGCACACACACACACACACACACATGTATGTGATGCATACAGCCGTGTCGTTTGTGTGGTGAACTGCAATCAGGGCTGCATTTTTGCCGTGTAGCTTCCATAAAGAAAAGCTGTGGCTCTTGGTTTACCTCATCTATCTTTTTAAAATGTATTTAAAATGATATTGTTTAACAGCAGGCTTACTGTTACACATGTGCATAGAATCTAAATGATATAAGTGAAACACTTTTGAGAATGATATTATCCAAATAATACAATTACTGTAGATCTCACAATGTTTACATTTTTGTTGTTTTTCTGTGCGTGCGCGCTTGTGTGTGTGTGTGTGTGTGTGTGTGTGTGTGAACTAGGGTATTTCTAACAGGCCCAAATCCCTTTGTAACAGTAATTGCCATGGTTTTGAGAACTCCGCCAAACCGGTCCTCATGCTTAGACCTACAAAATGGAGCAGCCAGACTTTAATAGGCAAGTATGCTGACAAAGAAGAAATGAAATGCAGCCAAGGAAAACACTCAAAACAAACCCACAGCCACACACTGTTACACAGAGGAAAATCCTCAAATTGACCCTTCCCATGGCCTGTGTAGGTGCTTCCCAGCAATAGGATAGATTGGTGTTGTTGACTGGTTAAAAGGAAATCCTCAAACAAACACAAATGAGCAAGAAAACAATCCTAAGTAATATTTAATATATATTTTACATGCATGCATGACATAGTTTAGGCTTATGTTGTCATAAGAAGTACAGGCACACTATAGTAAAGTGTTATGTTTAAACGTAATTAACATTAATTAAGTGAATATATAAGCACAAGCAATTTATGTTGATTTCGTTTGAGATAGGAATAGTAATAGCAATACTAAGCATAATATCAATAGCCTAAACCTAACCCTAAAATTAAATGTTGATATGTTACCCTAAAAGTTAAGCCCTGCTTTTTATATA